>DF241190.1:0-46078 GCA_000507305.1 Breviolum minutum Mf 1.05b.01
AAAATGAAATCTTTTCAGTGCATGCAAACGTTTCATCACCTACATACCCCCCAGGGAACGATCACATATCCCCGTCCCAGCCTGCGCCTTTTGAACGTGATTTTCCGAACTTCCAGTTTGGTGGGATATGTGATCGTTTCCTGGAGGGTAACCTTTCATGCAAACCTTTCATGACCTTTTCATGGATTACACTCCCTGAAACTAACACTTCGCACCTGAAAATAGGCCGGGCCCCAAAAGGAAAGGAAACTGGTATTCCAACCATCCATTCTTGGGTGCGAAAATGTTAGTTTCAGGGCGGGCAACTGCTTCCTTTGATTGCGATTTCGCATGACGACTTGGAAGATCCCTGAGGTTACCAGGCAGCCATGTGGAGAGGTTCTGCTCCCTTATTGTCACCTCAGCGAAGCTTTTGATGGGAGGAAACCCAGCAAATTTCACGCGTCAAACATTTCAGGTACCTAAAATGGAGAAATCCTCACTACTAGTTACTAGATCAGCTGTATGGATACGGCTTGAAGGAAACCCCATCCCCAAAATAGCCGAAAATAAGCTTCAGTACCTCCATTTCAGGTACCCGAAACTTTTTGGTGAATTCACCCATCATTCATATCAAACATGTAGGAAAATTCATATCACATTTCACCCTTCTTCCGCTTCCGCAGCGAACCGATATGAAGTCAAAATCTCCAGCAAGATCTCAATGGGTGCAACAAGCTGACCTTGATTCTCTTGTGACATTAGAGCACCCCAACGACTGGAAGGCGATGCCCTCTTTCGTAGTAGCAATTTTGCCTTAAGACAAAAACCGCCGCGGCTTTCTTGCTGCATCAACGAAAGGGTTCCCCGTGGTGGTTTTTTTGTCAACTTGCAACAAAAAGGAGACGCTCCCTGTTGCAAGTCCAACCAAGTGAAGTGACACCTGAAGATGAAATATAAAAAATTGTGCACCCTCCGGAAAAATTAACGTGGAACCCCTGAAAAGGGACCATGCTAAAAGGAAATTTCATCTTCCAACCATCAATTTTCGGGGGATACATTTTCCGGGGGGTAGAATAGTTGTTTGACGAGTGCATCGCGGGTCTGGGATATACCCGAAAAAGTTCCTCACTGTAATTGATGGCAAACAGAAGTCATGGGGTTAGATATGCTAGTTAAATAACCACGGCATCAGTCATAACAGTCATAACCCTTTGAAGAGTTTCAAAACTTGCAACCATTTTAACAGTTACAACAAGTACAAGTGTTACAACAGTTAAAACCACTTTAGCAGTTAAAACAGTTATAACCATTGTTACAGCTTAACCATCTTAACACGTATTAACTGTTATAGCAGGTAAAACCCATTTAACAGTTTTACCAGTTAAAACCTTTTTTGAGAGTTATATATATATATGACTGTTGTAACAGTTCTAACTTTCAACTTCTAACATCAATTCTTCCTCATTCCAACTGATTATCTGGACTCCGCTACACCGTTTCAACGCCAAGGTGCTACTGAAGCATGGCCTGGGGATGAGACTGTGGATTGGACTGCGGTGTGGCCGTGGCTCTTGTTGAAGTGGTGCTGTTTTTAAGGTGCTTTCACCAGGGAAACCTCACAGAAACGGCAACCATCATTCAGGCTTTGCGATCCATATCCCCTTTGTGATTACAAAGCCTTTGAGAAAAAAAAATGGTACCTTTTTCCTAAAGAAACATCATTTGAAATTTCAAACCCATGAACCCTAAAACTGATGGTAATTTCTGCAGACACAACCCTTTTTTTCCAAGGCCCTTAATAAGGGGGCCTCAAACCCCCCCACCTTTGGTGGCTGCCAAGTGCAAGGGCTCGGCACCACCGTCGGTGCGCGCCGTGGCGCTCTTGCGGGGCTCCACCTTGGTGATGATCGTTAAATAGACATACCCTCCATTAGTCACTAACATATGCCACCTGGAGAAGTTCGGAACATCATCGACTCAAAAGGGCCGGCTGGGTTTGGGGATATGTGATCGTTCCCTGGAGGGTAGTATTTTTTTCTATGTGGAACTATGTTTGTATTTCATCATGTATATGTATATATATATATATATAACCATATGAAACCAGAACAACATCATAACATCATCATCATCATCATCATCATCATCATCATCATCATCATCATCATCATCATCATCATCATCACCCCATCTCATCCGTTACATTACCATAAAACGTCACCAAAAAAAACAACAACGCCACGGAAACGAAGACATCAACTATCTCAACAAACTCTCAACAAAAATCAAAACAGAACAGTACAGCATTACCTTATAAAGTATAAGGTAAAGTATGTACGAAAAATACATGCTATATATTATGCAGTAGTGTAGATAATCATGTATTCAAATCAGACGAGCAATTTAGATGTTCATTCTTGAATTGAACACCTTACATTTAGGAAATTGATATTTGAAGTCCATTGAAATCCTATGTGTGTTTAATATATCTTCTTTCATCGTATGGTTGGATAACTGTTGTCATATATAGGATAAAGGAAACCACCGTATTGAGAAGAATCAATGACAATAATAAGGCACACGATGAAAGAAGATAAGCTACAAAATAGGATTATTAAACATCCATTTTCGATATGCAAGATTTTCAATTCAAGAATGAAGATCTACCCCGAGTCTCATATGATACGTGGATGAACCAAGGACGATTTCCACTGCAACGCCTCCAATAGTTCCCGTAAAGCTTTCTCATGACCTCCCACGGTGGCGGGCCGGGGATGTTTCCCTTGAAATGATGCTACAGTGGTGGCGCATACCAATTTTGAAACATGTGCGCATCATCAAATATAAGATATTATATCATAACTAGACAATCATATATAATATATGATATTTAAAAAAATAAATCTCCTTGTCGATCTATCGTTATGTCAGATTTGAGCATCTGTACATGCAAATATGTTTGGAGGAATTCCGGACAAACAACCAAACGGCATCCCCAACCACGCGGGCCTTCAAAAGCTGCAAGATGAACAGGCCTGGGGGGCTGAAGGTGAGCCAGGGTGTCATTGGTCATTGAACCTTTTGTGGGTTGGTAAAGAAATCAATGGTTAGATCAAAAGTAGTTTCAACCGCTAAGATGATACCCCAGCTTTAAGTGGAGTATAATTACAAGCTGCTGATCCCGAGAAACTTATAAGATTCATATGATGTACAAATACTATGACTATGCCCTCCATTTTCAGTGAAAACAAAAAAGGCAGTGCCAAAAAAAAAGATGTGAAACATCCCATGGCTCCAAAAAACACACATCTCCCAGGATGCAAAAAAGTCAAATCTCCCAGATTGTTGGTCCATTTGTAGTGTCTATGTGTCCACCCAGGATGCCAATCAACACTCGGGGATTCCAATCTAAACCTCCATTGTTGGGGGGGACGTTACACCCCTGAAAACTAACGGCTGAAACCCAAAAATGAAGTTTTTCCCTTCTCAAAGGGATGATTTTTCAGGGTTCCAGCTGTTAGCTTTAGGGATTTTAGGGGGTGATAGTGATATGGTTCCACATCCAACCTGACAGCCCTTGGATTCTGCCTTGCTCCATGTCGATCAGTGGCACTTGCTGGTGCCCGCATCGCCAACAGCTCCCTCGTTGAAAATGGTTTTCGACTCCAGAAATCAAGGCTTGTACAAGGTGAGTATCTCCAATTTCTTTCAGAACACTGCGAACAAAAAAATTGTGTTTTGTAAAATGATTTCCTGTTTTGTTTGGTGTTTATACGTCTTTTCCAAAAAAAACCAAACCTTAACTGGAAATTCCCATGGATTTCCATGTGAAAAGGGGATAGTCATGTCAACCCAATTCCGTATGGGCTTTTTTAGGTCCTTTTAAAGGATTCCCTAAGGGGGGCTCCAAGCATCTCAGCATCCCTCCTACCTTACCATGCGTTGATGCCCACGATGTGCCGCCCAATGCAAGGGCCTTAAGGGTACCGGGACCCCTGTTTTCAGGGCTAAGCAAAGGGCTTTCAACAAAACACACAAAAAAATAGGTGACATGACTTATTTGCCTTGAAAAAGTAGTGGTTGAATACGCAACCAAAAAGGTTGTTTTTTTAAAGCATCTCATTCAAAAAATCAAAAAACAAGTGAGTCTAAGCAGGTCAGTGGTGTTCTTTTTCTAAGCGCATTGTTTCCAATAAAACTTGTCTTTGGATACGGGATTTCCGAAGGATCGGTTCAACCAGCAACATTCATTCGGAAGCACCTATTGGTTGGCTCATTTTGAGCAGCTGACTGCTTTCCATCACGATCCTGGCGACCAAACTCCAACCAAAAATGTTGGTGACTTGGGAGAAAAATCAGCTGGCATACTAAGATACAATGGACAAAATGCGGCTAAACAGTTGAAGCTGTTGTAAGTTAACCATCTACTTAAATATCCAAATATCCTGATTCATGGGATATCCACCACAACTGGTGTAGCATTTTGGTCCGTCAAAAAATCGCAATGTCGCATCCAAAGTCAATTTTAGAAAAAAAAAACTCATCTGTTCAACATGTCCATTATCCACTTCATCTAAGGTTAGCAGAAGAACCTGCAAACCAATCTCATCTGCTAAACTCTGGCAGTCCTTCACAGTTAAAGCTTCCATCATGTCCTCCTTCTCCTGCCCAAATTCCCATCGAATTACACGGGCTAGATAGCGAAAAACCTCGAATGGAACCGATGGAACCCAAGCAATCAGGTTCAAAACTTTGAGACCTGGAGCTGAAAATATAAGGCTCAAGACCGACCCTCATCGGCACTGAAGTAGCGTGATTTTTGCTAGGGTGCACCGGCCCCGTTTTTCAAACTTTTGGAACATCTCTGCAGAACATGCCCTAAGACATCATGCTCTACCTTCCATTCTTTTCAGGATACCGGATGTTCCTCTGGGATGTTTTCACATGGTGGCCGCTATACAATCCATGTTGAAGTCGGTTCGGGGGTGTTTTGGGGGTTCAGGGTGGTGTGGGGGGGTGGCGGAAGTGATAGCCTTCCTGGTCGTAGTACACATGGCTGATGCCTTCACATGGTTTGATGCTACGGACATGAAATTTGGTCACATGATAGCAGGAAAATAAACACAGTGTAAGCACAGGGTTCCAAATCGATGAGAACGATAATGTGAATGTTGCTGAGTGCTCAGCACAAGACAAGAAGAAGAAGAAGAAGAAGAAGAAGAAGAAGATGATGATGATGATGATGATGATGATGATGATGGTGATGATGATGATGATGATGATGATGATGATGATGATGATGACGATGATGATGATGATCACTTGACAATAATTCCCAGGATTTGGAAAGAAGCGTGTCTATTGTAAACCTCGTGGGAATTATGATTTGTGTTCATAGTCCCAATGGAATTGTGAGTCAAAACATGTAAGGCACAAACAGGGAGGGTACGGAAAAAGGGTTCCAAAATCCTCTGTTTTTTGTGGGGCAACTTTCCAACAACAACAAAAAACATGATCCCCAAGTTTGACACCTGAACACTCTCCAAGTTTGACACCTCGCAGGGCCCCGAAGGGGTGACGGGAGCATTTGAATTTGCAAGGTAGAAGTCATTGACACAGGAGGGATCAAACAGGTAGCTGCCATGGCCCCGTTTCCATGGTTTCATTTGGTTCATGGCCTTTTTGAGGCTTCGCATTTTGTGGTACTTCCATTCTTGAAGTTTCTGAAAAACCGTTCCACTGTACACCTTGGAAATTCAAGATGTGTACCAAAGAATTGCCCGATTACAAAGAATCTGGACAGAATAACAGAAGTCACGACACTTTGATGACGCTAAAATATATAAAAAAATCGTTTCCAAAGCCCAATATTCTTGGCACCCTCCAAACCACACGAGAAAAGTCTTCCCCCAAAACCCCCCAATCCCTTGGAGAATCCCTCGCCTTCAAGGCTCCTTTCAGCCCTGACCTCAGAACAGTCGACCATCCGCGCTTGAAATGCGGGTTTGGTAAGGTCTTTTTTTTTTAAGGGGAACAACGGGTGGATCATAAAGTCATGATTTCTGGCCTGTGATGACTTGAGGATTTTGGGGGTTCTAACTAAAACGCTCCTCTTTGAATAGAAAGTGCTACATCATCCCTGGCTCCTTAGCTTCCCCCTTGGCTCCTTAGCTTCCCCCCTGGAAGTAACTTTGAGAGAGGGCAGGCTCCTTAGCTTCCCGTGATGGAATTTTTGCAAGTCTGTGATCAAAAGGGAAAGATCCAGCTCGCTCCCAAGTGCTTCAGGTACTTGAAACTACTTTTTGTTCTCCACATGACATTCCCTCGCACCTTCTCACAAACAACTGAGCACTACATCATTGCAACGCAACACTTTCAAAGAGCCTGGCAAGGTGACCCCTTCCAAACTCTCGTTGAAATGATCTCCAAAAGTCAAATTCTGCAGACTGTTTGGGAAGATCACACCTTCCAAACTCTTGTTGAACTTAGATCCAAAAGTCAAATTATGCAGACTGTTTGGCAGGGTCACGCGTTTCAAACTCTGGTTGAAGCGTTCTCCAAAAGTCAAATTCTGCAGACTGTTTGGAAAGGTCACGCGTTTCAAACTCTGGTTGAAATTAGATCCAAAAGTCAAATTCTGCAGACTGTTTGGAAAGGTCACGCGTTCCAAATTCTGGTCAAAGTCATCACCAAAAGTCAAATTCTGCAGACTGTTTGGGAAGATCACGCCTTCCAAACTCTGGTCAAAGTCATCACCAAAAGTCAAATTCTGCAGACTGTTAGGCAAGAACACGCCTTCCAAACTCTTGTCGAAGTGTTTTCCAAAAGTCAAATTCTGCAGACTGTTTGGCAAGGTCGCGTGTTCCAGACTCTGGTTGAAATGAGATCCAAAAGTCAAATTCTGCAGACTGTTTTCCAAGGTCACGCGATCCAAAAGCCCGTTGAAATCAAATCTAAAAGTCAAACTGATAAGGCTTTTTGGAAGATGGAGAAGGCAAAGAGGAGACGGGGCTGCCAAGTGTGTCACCCCTTCCAAGGAAAGCAGTGCTTCAGAGGTTTGAAACTGCTTTACGAAGCACCATGCAGCCTGCAACTGGGTTGGGACATAAGTACAGCACAAGATTGCTGTTTCTGCCTCTGCGAGGCCTTGTTCTTGCAAAGTTTGATCCAACTTCAATCTCCTCGCTTCCTCCACTCCTTGCTCCGAAGTTTGGTGTCTCATGTGATCCAAAACCAGCTTGGCACCACTTCTGGCTGGCAAATTGTCCAAAACCATCTTCCGCACTGTGAAGCCAAGCGTGGATCTTTCCACTCTCAATCTAAACTCTTCACCAGTCAAAGTTCGAACATCAAGATTAATCATACCATGATCGTTCTGGTAGCCCTGCCCAACGGGATAACCAGCACAACCCGCAGCAGTCGACATGAGTGGCAACCCCAAGACAAAACTAGAACATCGTTGTCCCAACACAAAGCTTCTTCGCCGCAGCCTTCAGCCATTCAGATGCTTGAGCTAAAATGCAGATCGAGATATTGCCTACAGTAATTGCTATGTGCCCACCATCTCTCAGAATGTCTCGATGAAGCAAACTCAATGAGCACGGGTGACACATGAAGGTGATGACATATCTTCCTTTGATCTTTTTCGGACTCCACGTGTATAATCTCCTTCCCAACGAAGAACCAAAAACCTGACTTCTGTATGTCTTTCCCGAAACACACCCCTTTGAAAAATAATGATATATATATATATATATTATATACAGTATATATTTATATCAAATAAACATGGTCCCATGACAATCAAATAAGCCCCGCTTTATTCAAGCCCAAGGGAGGGGGCCTGTTGACTGGTACACAAACCCACCGGTCACAAACTGCTTCCAAGGTACAAATCATTCAAGGCCGCAAACCAAGCCACCTGACACATGCGACAGGTGTCCTTTCGATGACCAGCTGGTTGATGTGAAACAAAAATCCCCTTAATTCAAGATGTTGGAGTCTCAAACTTGGAAAAGGTCTGAGGTTCAAATTCGGGTTCAAGTTCATCTACATCTTTTGTCATTGTTTATGTAGATTTGCTAGATGAAACCAAAATTAAGGTGTTGAGATCTGCTTAGGGGCTGACTCCCTGGTTCCTCAGTTGGTAGCTGTTGTTGCATCCTATTGTCTGCCATGTTCTAAGCCAGCCCACATCTACACTTGATATACCTGGATCTTCCAAATATTGAGAATGTCAGTCTTTTTGTAGATTCTTTCAGCCAAAGTGTATACAGACACTTAGAATATCCAGGCATAAGACGTGGCGAAAACAAATCCGAAGAACTTTCATCTTCATATCCACCTGCAGTCTCCAAGATGCCTTGAAGGACATATCTTCACAACTTATAGGATTAGGGCGCATCTTGAAATTCACCGAAAAATCTCGCAGGAAAAAAATCCAAACAGAAACCCCAAGAGAAAGGTTTGCAAAACAGTTTCCCAAAAAAAAAACACACACACGTTTCCTCTCAGGATTTTTTTTGGGTTGTAAGCCCAACTTACCCGTTTTTGTTGATGTTTTTGTTCAACCATGGTTTTTCCGTGGGGTGCGGGTGGGTTTTGCGGAAAATCCACCACGACCACCAAGCAACACCTTAGGTAAATGATCAATGGCACCAATGTAGCCAACTCCCGCTGCGAAGTCACCCACCTCGTTTCGTAGCTTTTTTGGTCGAATGAAAGGGATGGTTGGAAGTCCCCGATGGATCCAGGAAAATTCCTGGAAGTTCTTAAGATTTACAGGGGAATCCAAAACAAAGATTTAAACATATGGATGAAAATGGCGTTTTCTCCAGATTTTTGTTCGATAAATTGTGAATTGATGATGAGTTTGGGGGGGGGGTTGCTTGAATGTTTTGGTCAGGCCAAAAAAATCAATCACCATTGGAGGGTGATTGTATGTTTCAATTATCTCCAACTTCGCTGCTGCAGAAACTGTGTACTATGACAAATGCAAGTAATCTAGAATCTAGACAGATTCATATCGCCGATGGCGTCATGGAGATCCTTTCCCGTTCCATTGATTCAAAGGCTGAGTTTCTCCACATTGCAGGTGCCATGCCGCCATTGCGAAGGCCTCAATTCAAAAAAAGATCGGACCTTTTTCCGCGCGTTCTAGTTGGTGGTCGAACCAAACCCCTTTGAAAAAATATGCTCGTCAAACTGGGTTCTTCCCCAAATTTCGGGGTGAAAATTCCAAAAATTCGAAACCACCACCCAGCTTTAGACTTGAATCACCTTTCCTGTTGAAAGAAATGCTGCCTTATGGAACCATCAACTTTTTCTGTGATGAAATGATGTAAACCCATTGGTAGCCCGTGATGTCGAACACGTCCAGAAGGTCACAGGCCCCGGCCTCCCGGTGTACTTCAAAACCAAACATTGAAGCAACGAACAAAAGAAACAACTCTATATATATATATATATGCATATAAATATATATATATACAAACAAATCTGGAGAAATTGTTACTAAAATTCCTAAACCAGACACAAATTAAGGGTATTTTTGGGTGCACCTTCCCATACTAAAACCCATCAATTCGTGAGGGTGGCCTGCCAGGATCAATTCCCATCCCAACCGTGCCCAGCTACTCCAAATCGCACACATCTTTTTGAGCCATGGAACAAGTATAACACCTCTCCAGCTTCTAGGAGACAGGTCTGAATTTCCTTTACCTGGCAGGTCTTCTTTTGTTTTTATCCTGTGAATTTTAGATAGATAACGTGGAGGTGATGATTAGGTACCCCAAAAAAGCGTTAAAAAGAAAAGAAATGCCACAAGTTCGTTTTTGAGACATTTACACAAATAGACCCTTATGATCAATACATATTTCATACTGTTTCATCAGCATTTGGCATGTCTTTCTTTTCCAGGTCACATTTTTTGTGGGTGAGGATGGCTGACTACACGATGAACTGGGACGGTTGCACCTTGACCACCTTCTTCTTATCATGCCACACATCGCATGGCCTATCTGAGCAGAAGAAAAGCAATTTCCAAGTGGCACCTACTAGGAAGAAAGACTTGGAAGGGACAAATTGTTTTCTTGTGTTGAGTTTGATTTCATTGGAGGTGTTTTTTCTCTTCTCTAAGGAAATGGATCCCTGATAGATTGATGCTTGGACTTGTGATGTAGAACTGAAAGGCGACTGTCACACTTACATCAGTTGGTTGATTTCACCCTTGCAGGTCGACAAACATCTGCCACCATCAACCTCTTACCAAGAAAAAGGTGAGAATCTTCACAGCATCATCCCGGAACCATCTGCAACCCCTGAGTATGAACGTCCGGAACCTAAAAATCACCCATTTGCCAAGGAAAAATCATCTTCCTCCCATTTTATTGTGTTCCAGCCGTTAATAATAAAGATTTTCACACCCAACGCCTCAAGGCCTTCATCATCTCTTCAGCCGCCTGAAGTGAAGAAATAAACAAGCCAGAACTTGGTAAAGAGATTGATATCCCCCCGAAGTTTAACAGCAAACGCCCCTGAAAAATGGTGGTTGGTTCCGACGATCTGGCTTCCTATTGGGTCCCTTTGTAACTTTTCAGGGGCGAGCTGACAAAAACTTCGGGAGGGTCATTTTGAAAACCCAGGAGTGGGGCAGTGGTAGTTTCAAGTAAGTTCAATAAAGAATTTGTATAGGTGAATATCCTCGTCACATTGCATCATCTCCCTACTTTTTTCAAGATGGATATTTCAAAAATGTGGAAAATACCTATACCAGTCTTGGTATCTACATGCTTTGTCCCACATAATATATATGTATATATATATATATACATGTGTGTGTGCTTTAAAAAAAAAAAAAGGGTAACACCCTAGCTTTTCCGGTGACTGGATACTGCACCCTGGAACTCCAAACGTGCTGGAGTCTCGTTGGACGTTTGTGATGGATATTCATATTGGGTACCATGTGCTTGATTGGAACCGATCATGGTAGACTCCCTGAAACTAACATATCCCCTGGAAATGTCATCTTCCAACCATCCATTTTCAGGGTCTATGTTGGTTTCAGGGATGGTAAACCACCTTCTCCCCCCCCTCAGAAAAATATCCATGTATACATATATATGACATATTTATTTATCTATAAACTTAGGAATTTAAAACAAAATAGTAATCTAGTTGGTGGTTTCAACCCCTTTGAAAAATATTAGTCAACATGGGAATCTTCCCCAGGTAGGGGTGAAAATAACAAATCTTTGAAACCACCAACCAGTAATAGGTTATAGCAGCATCATTCCCTCAAACGTGGCACGTGGCACGACTTTTTGATGCGCCATCTAAGGTGAGGTCATAACCGGTCACTCACTCACACAGGTATCGATGAGGCCAGCGTGGAGCGTCCTTGTGAAAAACAGAATGACCACTTCGAATGCAAACGCTGTTGCACATGGTGTATCATTCATTTGGCTCTTCTATATATATATATACCCAGAAAGTAGGAGATATTCGAGAAGATGTATGCAATTAGGATATAGATGTTTGTGAAATACCTGTCCAATGTATTCATTTGTTTCATACACGGATTCCGACAGATATGCAACGTTCATCAAAATAACCCACATCTCAGTTGGATGCAGCCAGGATAGGCAATAAGTCAACATCGGGATCAGAAATCTAAGGTGTCCATTGCATCAAAAGCATTCACACAAACATCCATGGGACCCTCACATTTTTCGGAGTGCTACTCTCATGGGAATCTAAGGGTTTCCACCCCCCCAAAGCCACCCACCCCTTGAAATATAAGGCCCTTATCTAATTAAGGGACAATGGTGGTCAATAATTAATCCCTTAACAAGGCCTTATTTCCTGGGGAGGCATGGCATTGCGGAGGTAACCCTTAGATTTTGATGATACCACCCCCCCAAGTTTAACGTAGCCCCTTGAAAATGGATGGTTGGAAGACGATCCTTTGCTTTTGGGAAGGAAAATGAGGGGGAGCTATGTTAAACTTCGGGTTTTTTTTGGTGAATTGCATGAATGCTTCAAGTTTCATCGAAATAATCGAAATTGCTTTGCACCACATCGGTGATGACGTCCATGTTGTCCTGATGGCTGCTGAGTTTGAAGGAACAACTGTTAGGGCTAGGGGTGTCCAAGCACAGTATTGTTTTGGGTGCCACTATTTTGGATACCGCCCCACAAAAGGAACAAAATATCTTTATATATATATATATACATATACATCTATATGCATATACATATTATGTATATAGAGGCGGAACCTCTATATTACATACATAGATATCAATCTATACACTGTACACCTGTATGTAAACTTGGCAGCTTCCATCTTTCGGAATTACATACCAAAAAAAAAAGTTCTCGGACCAAACATCCAATGATCCAGAAAGCAAAACATCCCCTCGGCCAAGTACACAAATCTTGTCGGCTCAGTTTTTGAAGGTTCTGGGGCTATATTTACTGTAGCTCCCCATGCAGCGTTTTCAACACCGGGTATCAATGGTCGACTGTAATGGTCGACACCCTTGGCGAAACAAATGCTACTCTGCTGGGAGGTTGGCATTTCTTTTTTGCCCAAAAACTTCACCCGGTTTGGGCACGATATCCTCTCATGCATGCTATGAAAAGTTTGAAAGAACAAGTTCTAAATCAATATATAGATGCGGTACATCTACAGGATATATATAGAGAGAGAGAGAGAGATATGTGTGTATAATATCTATTACATCATATCATATCATAGAATGTGTATGTATGCATATGTGCATTGGATGCACAACTTAATAACTAATATGTACCTCCAAGTCTTTTATTTCCATTTGAGGTCATCAACAAAATCCTGATTTTGGCCCTTTTCGCCACAAACCAAGCCTGCTGCTCCACCGTTGGGATCGCCTCACCCGAAGGGTTGCTACCTTCAAGGCATGAGTTGTTGTGAAGTTCACCTTCTTTTTCTATGGGTGGAAATGCTTTAACAAAAATCATCATAGGCCGAGATGAAGATGATGAAACATGTGGGGGTGTCTACTCTGTAAGGGTTCCTACAGGGTGTACCAATGAACATACAAGTGTCAAGGTGCCATAGTCGTTGCTTATGAAATAACAGAACTGTGTATCCTCACATTATTAGTCTTCATGGTGGAGGGAAAAAATCATGGCAATCAAATCAACCAATACTAGTTGGTGGTTTCAATCCATTTGAAAAATATTAATTAAATTGGATCATTTTCCCAGGTAGGGGTGAAAATAAAACACGTTTCAAACCACCAGCCAGAATATTATTGAAGAAATTTCTTACTGAAAATGGAGTTCCAAGTCTCTGCTTGTTGACTAAAGCGTGTGTACCTATACCCTAAACAAAATGGCCCGAGGAAGGTGTCTTGCGTTGCCGACACTTGCGCAGCCTTGCCAGAAAGTGGCCAATTGAGTGTTCGTCAGGCTCCTCTCTGACCCCAAGATACATTTATCCTTTTTGCAAATCGGGCAGGGTTCACAAAAATGGTTCTCAGAGCTTGTGTTGGCGAAACTGGGGGAAACTCATCTTCCACTACAATGGGTGTTCCACTTCCATCTCAACCTCTCCATCCCCTTTGGCTGCCACGATGCCAAAGAGCTTCACCGTCATCTTCTTTCGAGTCTGCAGAGATTGGGTTGTTTCTTCCCATGCCTCGAAAAAACCAGACTCACCATTCTCCACAGGGTGTGAGTCATATAACCGTGGGAAAAGTTTCTATAACCATGTCTATAAAAGGATGTTTCTTCAGGAGTATTGCTTGGCCGAGTTTCTGTCTGAAGCTATTGCTGTTGCACCAACAGCTATTCATGTAGCAATACTTTTTATGAACTACCAATTTTTATAGCAAAAACCTCAAGAGAGACAAAAAACAAAACACCCCAATGTTTGTTAACCTCTTTACTTCCTTGGGTGCGTCCATTCTTCCAAGGAATCTCTCTTAGGATCATCATTTTGTTCATCACCTTTCAAGCGTAGCTATCGCCTCGGCCAGGGAGGATAAGGTGATGTTGTCGAGCAATTTCAGCTCCTGCCATCTTCAGGCACGGAAACGCAAACGGAAACGCCCCTAGTTCCCCCAAATGCTCCATGTATGATTATATTTACGTGCATTTGGCTTAAATTTATGGTACATGTAGGTAAATATACCATAAATGGAGCATCTGGGATATGTGCATAAATATATATATATATATACACCCTTTATATGGATGTTTCCGAAAATAGTGGTACCCCAAAATGGATGGGTTATGATGATGGAAAACCCTATTAAAATGGATGATTTGGGGGTACCATTATTTTTGGAAACACCCATATCTATATGTTTCATCAGGCCCTATTGAGGGAACAAATAGTTGCTTACGGTTGACAGTACGGCCTATGATAAACCCACATCCATCTCCTTGTCCACCTTGTCGAAGCAATAGGTTTCATCCCAAATTTGCGACCAAAAACGTCCAGCAAATTCACCCAAATTTGCTGCAGGTTTTTGGAGATCGCGCCTCAGACTCTCCTGTTGGGTCCGGTCCCGGTGATGAGTTTGGAGGAGTTTCGTTTGGAGTTTTTTTCCGACCAAAAAAAGACTACCCTCTGGTAAACTAACATAGCGATTGCTGGAAAATCACCATCTTCAACACGAAATACATCTTCAATGTGGTTTACCGGAATGTAATAATTCCCAAGTTGTGAACTGGTTACATTTTGGGGAATATTGGGCACAAATTCATGAAAACATTCCCTCAATTTCAAGCCGACAAATAAATTGTGTCACAAGTTTTCCTTAAGGAGTTGCGACATGCGAGTTTTGTCGGGGCCGCGGAAAATGCAAAAAAAATATACCGCCACATAATGGTACCCTCCCTGAAACTAACATGGCCCATGAAAATCCCCATCTTTACTGGTAAATACCAGGATTTTCCATGGCTATTTTAGTTTACAGGAGTGTATCCTTCAAGAAAAAATAAAGTACCCATAAAGTTCCCTCAGTCCTTCCGCACTTGGAATTCATGTTGCTTCATCTCATGGAAGCTCTGCGTCAAATTTCGTACCGTTCCATCAATGAGTTCTGCGACGACATCGGGAGATTCCCGGAAGCCTTGCACCAGGACACGCACCTGGAATTTTCAGACATTACACCGGGGCAAAAATTCGGAGGGAAATGGGCTCACATTTTGTTTGGTGTGCGTCTTTTCTTCAGGTTTTGATTGGTACTAAACTCCCCACAAAAACAAAAGCGGAAGTCGCATTCTTTTTCTCACAGTGGTTGCAACAGATTGCATTGCGGAATGGATTTGAAGCTCTAAGGATTGGTGGATTAGCTTCTGGAAAAACAGCTTACGAATACGTTGTTTGGAACACTTTCGCTGATTCTTACCATCAACCAAGCAGCTAGGGACATCATCAACCAACCACTTTAACCACCTTTTCAATAATTATGCTGCTGTCCCGATGTTCTTCCACTTAAAGAAAAAAAACACCAACACCTTCCAAAAGGGTGCCGTCCTTAAACCCCAAGGGATGATGATTTATAAGGCACCACTTCCCTCCAGCTCCACCTCCAGGATGTCCATGTGAGCGGTGGCAAAGCCAAAGACCACGTAGCCCAACTGATGCTCCGTGCGAAGAATTTGGAAGACCTGGAGGGAAAGCCCATAACGAATTTTCGTGTCGTCGACCCCAAAAAAACAAAAAAAACTCAACTTATAAACTAAACCGAACCAAGGTCATTTGATGTAAAAAGTCTCCAAAATGGGGGGGGAGGGGGGCAATGAAATGTGTTGGTTTCTTTTCAGAAATTTTTGAAGGGGGTTGGAGGATCACCCAAATTTGGGTGCACCTCCCAACAACTGAATCTCCTGATGCACCAAAATTCCCTCACCTCTCACGAACTAGCTGATGGAAGAAGTTTGGTGGACCAGTTGGTATTCCTATCTTGTCACAGTGGGGCTTCACATATCCATAATATATACTAAGTACCTGCACCCTCCAGGGGGGCAAATTTCAGCCCCCGGGTCTTTTATTTTGGTGGTTAAGCGGCTTAAATTTCAGACCCTTGGAGACTTAGTGCATAGATGTAATGATTCCCATTTTTTTCTGAAGCATCAAATGGGATATCACCGCAAAAGAAACGCAAGCCATCCGTCAGAAACCATCGACTCCCAGGCACTGGGCGATCAATAATGCCCGAGATGAGACTGAATCGCAAGCGATCCGTCAAAGATGGGACACCAAATTGGTACGAGGTGATGGTTGCAGAATTGGGATCCTGCCAGGATGTTTTTTTTCAAAGAAAAAAGCTGCCTTCGAAGCAAAAAAAACTATATATATCTCAGTTGGCTTGCCCACCCAGGTTTTTTGTTGGTTGATGTACTAGTTTCATGTTGATTTTTGTTGCTGAATCCTGCAAAGGGGACGGTTGGGATGGCATTTTTGGGTTCGCAGTTTCTATGAAACAACTGACCAACAGCTTGATTGTTGGAAGTGTACGCTATTTTTCTTGCATTCCTGGAATGGGAATTGGTAGCTTCTAAACCTTCTTGTTTGATCACCCTGTGGACATGTTCTTCATTTGCACTCCATTTCCCCCCCGTTCCAAGCACACGTCCTTGGGAATGGGGTTCGCCACCCGCACTTCCAAGTCCTTCTCAAGCTTCAACACACGAGGCTGTATATCGACAAGATGGCGAAACTTTCGTTTCACTTCCCCGGCACCGAAGAGCAGGCTATAAAAGCGATGCCAGGTTTGTGCCAGAACACCATCTTGCGAAGCACGTAGAATCTTCAGCGCTTCTGCACCAAAGCTTTGCCTAAGTCATAGGGCTGAAAAAGGGGGTTCCATTTTAAAGGCTGACTGAAGCAAGAAACTACAATGGTTTCTGACTTCTGGATAAGATTTGGAGGGAAAAAATAATAAAATGGGAGCAACTGCTAAGATGTGATTCGGAACCCGGTGCTACCTCCTTGAGCTCTCCAAAAAAATTTCCTCCAAACCACCAGCTGGAGAAACGAATCGAATCCCCAAGTCTCCCCTTTTTTGTCTTCAAACGCTCCCGAGTCATTTGCTCCCGAGGCAAACGATATGGTGGCAAAGGAATTCCCCCCTACCCGGTCGGGTCCAAGGGTTCTTCAGTTCTTCCACACCGAGGGAACTGGGTGGAAGCCTTAATATACCTGCATCTCGCTAGAAAGGGCTAGAGTGCCCCCCTTGAACTGCAGCTTTTGGGCGTGGCCCAATGGATTTTTCCCAGCTCAGACTGCTCAGAAGAGGTTTGTTTTCTTCATGATGCGAAGGAATTCCTGAAGACAATACACACTTGATACACACACGATAGGCACACCAAAAAATGACTTGCAAAACCCAGGTCATGTGCCATGTATCTGGGAAAACGACAACAATACTTCAAAATGAGTCTGTACGTTAATGATTGGAGGTTTTAACCAAATTTCACCACGACTTGACATTACTTTTGTTACTGTTAAACTATCATGAAGGTATGTTTTTTTCCGTGCAACCTTTCCGTTGTGAATAAAAAATCACATCTGAAAAAGGCTCTTCTTCATTCACTTCGCCATCTCCATCGCGATCTGCTTCATCAATCATCTCCTAACACTTTTTGGTTTTGTATGGCCCCCCGTGACCAGACAATGGTGCCCCCCCTTAGTTCACCATGCTTTTGACACCTTCAAGGTATCGATTGCACAATCCGAAATCCTCCTTGCTTCTAGGCCACAAATTGCGCTCTCAAAAGGCACTTTTTGACATTGTATGACCCCGGACGTGACCAAACAGAAATGCCCACCTAATTGCTCAGCATGCTCGTGACACCATGCTCACCCACTTAATTTACACACTTCATCAATCATCTCCTGTAACTCCTCATCTGTCATACGCTCACCCAACTCTTTGGCCACACGCTTCAGGTTCTTGAAACTGATCTTCCCTGTCTCCTCAAGTCAGACCCTCTTTTGGTGACTGAGGTGGCAACAGAACACCACCTATAAAAGTACATGGAGAGATGAGAGATGTGTACTTTCTGTAGTGGTTAGATAACATTCGGAAAGGTCATCTGGTCATCTGTGCCAACGTTGTGAGAGATGTGACATCTACTTCAATCACCCAATAAAACATCCCAAGCGGTGGTCCAAGATTGACTTTCCGAATGTTATTCCTTTGTGGAGGTACCAGGACAAGAACCGATTTGGGGTAGCAGACCCTGTGACAACGGAATCTAATCGAATCTAATCGCCTGTCATTTTTTATACAGGTTGTGAGGGCATCACAGTTGTGTGTACGTAAACCATGAATACATAGGCGTGTATGTTCAAATGTAAATATTATATATATATAAATACATACATGTGATGTATGATTGTATACATGTATCTACAGATACGCACATTCACACCAACCTCTTAGATCAAAATTCTACTTTTACAACCTCCACTCCAGCAAATCACCCGAATCTCTATCAAACAATTCACCTAGCAACCACTGCTTACCTGGAACCTAGTCTATCCTCTATGTTGAACCCTCCAAAAACAAGGTCTTTTTCAATCAGGTCATTTGGGGGTCTAGGTACACATACAACAAATCATGAATTGTCGCCATTCATCACCAATCATCGAATGGTTCCCCCTGGGGGAGAAACGCACCAAGCAACATAGGATTAAACCCAAACAAAACACTCCGTCTCGCGATCTTTTTGGGCCAAGTTGCATCATCATCAAAAAGGCGAAAGGCCTTGAGGATTTCCTAAGATCCACCAAATCTCGGCAAAATCTTGGGCAAATTTTGGGCCGGACCTTTTGGTTGAAACCTTAGGGCAACTTCACAAATAGAAGGGCCATCATATGGCCATACTTTTAAGCATTTTGGCTGCTTGAAGCGGGATCTCCGGCTTTTAAAAAAAAAAAGGAATCCCGAAACGTAGCCTAATGGTGAAGGGGGGCCTGGTGGGTCACAAATGGGTGTACCTGAAACAATCTTGAATCATGGCGCCCTATAGTCATTTGCAATCTATACTCAGAACAGTTTGTTTATGTTTGTTTGGGCAAGGAGAAACCCCCTCAGCTTTGGCAATCCTCAATGTTCTTCTGATTCTGATATATTGGAATGACTTTACAGATACCCTTCCTAAAACTAACATAGTCCCTGAAAATGGATGGTTGGAAGATGAAAAATCCTTTTGGGAAGGCCTATTTTCAGGGTATATGTGTTACAGTAGTTTCAGGGAGGGTATCTCTGTTTTCAAACCGGTCCAAGTGGCATCTTTGGGATCGCGGTTCAGGATCTTGTGAGTCATCATCTTCAGAAACTCTTCATAGCCAATGGTGCCAGAGCCATCATCATCCACATCCTGAGGTGCGGCAACTTGAAGTATGCAGAAATTCCTCCAGGCATTACGTATCTGAATCAAAAGGATTTCGTGGTCTGAAAAAACCCTACTTTTGCGGGGGATATGTTGGTTTTCGGGGGAGGAAAATCTTTCTGTGCCTTCTAAGGTAAGTGGCAAAAAGTACATATTTCCCCATCATCAGCGGTCCATCTGCATAAACTGGCTGGCTTGGGGCCCGGTATGGGGAGCAGCAGCACTCAGCCCTGCTCTTCCACCACGTAAATCCATGGATGAGCAACCAGTCACAAGGGGCCAAGCGTGAAAAAACATCTTAACTGCCAGCTTTTGTCATATCTTAAAATCTGAGAGGGAGAAGGAAACAAAAAAAACATCTTCTACCTCCAAAGCCTACCTCCAAAGCCTGTGTAAAAAAACACGTGATATATCACGGATCACTGAAATGTTCAGCTTCCCCAAATTGCATTCCACCAAGCTATCTTTGCCTAAATGCCTCCAAATCCCCAAAATTGCCGCAAAACTCTGGATGTTGTTCTTCGGACCCAAATCAAATCAAATCATTATCAAAAAACTCCGTATACTTAAGAGATACTCAGCGAGCCATACCCTGAAAACAGCAAGATACTTTAATCATCATTTTGGTTATCATGTATTTTATCATTTTGGTTATCAATTATTTATCATCTTGGTCATCATTTTTCGGGAAACGATGAACAAATGATAATAAAAATGCCTAAAGAAAATGTTAATAATTTAGGAAATGATTTAAAAAAATGATGAATAAATGATAACAAAAATGCTAATTTTTCAGGAAATGATAACAAAAATGATAAATAAATGATAACCAAAATGGTAAAATAACTATTTTCACCTGTGTCAAGTTATGGCTGTCAGTATCTCATAACCGTATACCCAAAAAAAAAGTCTCCCCTTTTCAATGTTCAATAAAACATGCACCAATGGACTACGACTTCCCCCCCCCCCCACTCCACGGATATCGAGTTGCCGAGATCATCTTCTGAATCTCTTCCTTCTTTGGTTCAAAGCCTAGGGCTCTCATTGCTACCTTCAGCTCTTTTGAGTCGATTTCACCTGGAGTTGTTGTGCAGGGGGGATGGTTTTTGGAAAGGAGCTGGAAGATGTATATAGATAGATGGTTTGGTGGATTGTCAATGAAATTCGATCTGATGAGGAAGAGACATCTGATTGTGATCTTGATTCTGGTGCGGTTGCTGATAATGATCAATGATGCCAGCAGTCATGAAGATGCTACATGGCTTCCTCAAACATCACCATAAAAGGTGCATTAATTACCATCATTTCCGGCTTCTTGCAGTGGTATATCTTTGGTAACCTCCCACATGATTGGAGACCTAGAACCTGAATGAAGGTTTTTGACCCCTTCCCCACTTCCAAAAAAAAATGCTGCCAAAAAGAAACCAGAGCCATCTGTATCGAAAAGATCAAAGGCTTCCTTAATCTCCTGAGGATGGCAAGGGATGACAACGGCGCAGAGTGTCAGAACCGGCTATGGCGGCTATAAATTCTATAACCGAAAATTGGATCTCATTCTAGTATGGCATTGGTGGTTTCATGGTAGATGAGGTCTCCAAGAACTTTGAGCCGAAGGCAGTCGGCAGAAAAAAATAAAATGCTGAAGCTATCAACTTTTTCACTGAGATGAGATGTTTGTGTTTTCACTCATCTACCCTTCCTTACGAATTCAGGCCCCGAAAAATGGCCGTTTTCGCTTAGGGCTTGTAAGGTAAACCACCTCATCTTAGTCCTACATCCCATGTTTCGGACCTGTCACCAGCTGCTTGGTTATACGAATGATTCCACTGATGCGCACAATTTTTTAGGTGGTGGAAAGAGAAAAGGGATGTCAATTCTGTTTTTATGTGCACCCCTGAAGAGTAACATGGAACATAATTCCCTGGAGGTTTGGAAGATCATTTTCCTTTCAAAATGGGTAATTTGTAAGTTCCAGCCGTTAATCTTCCAGGGTGTAGTGGAGAAAAATCGTGCTAGCCCAAAACGCAGGTGAAAGTCAAACCATGGAGAGTGGTAGCTTCACAATTGGTATTCCAACCTGAAGCCGCTTCGAAGCCACCAAACCCGTGGTCTTGAGACCTTCAACTGGTGCTCTTTGTACGTGCTCTTTCAAATCTGTGCAAATATCCTTTTCACCATATTTACATGTTTTCACCAACCCCTTTGAAAAAGGTGCTCCTCAAAATGGGTTCGAATCTTCCTCCCCAAAGTTTGGGATGAAAATTCCAAAAAAATCTGAAGTTTCACCCACACGTCCGTATGATTTTGTGAAATAATCCCTATATATTAATCCCTATGTAACTAGGTAGTTTCTCATCCCCTTATCTTACCCTAAACAACCAGGATGGCTGTTCATCATCCTACTGGTTGCTCCCCAAAACCAAAAATCATCTCCTGCTTCTGCTCATCCGTCAGCTCTTTTTGCTTCTTGCCACCGGCGTTGAAGCGACGCAGAGCCATGGGTTTGGTGAATCGACGTGTGACCGCGTCTGGTGAACGACCCCAAGAAGGCCGATGTGAGAAGCTGAGCGGAGCTGATGAGCTGCGGCAAGCTCTTTAGGGTGAGCTCTTAAAGCTCAGCATTTGAGATATCAATTTGTTACTGGTTTGAGATAGTTGATATTTGTACTTACAACAAGTTCCAACAGAAACCTCCCCGCAGCACTAGAACTGGTTTGATTTTGTCACCTTAGCCTCATGATGTTCCCCCCCCCCAGGCCGTTGTTCAGATGTCTGCGTTTGGGGCTCCAATGACTCCCAAATTCTACACTGACACATCCAGGGTACGCTTCTGTAGGGTCCAGGTTTCCAGTCACCAAGATGGTGAGTTGAGGATCTGCAAAAAATTCATCCAGCATGGCTTGGTGCTCCGTCATACTCACAGCCCAAACCTCAGCATGGGGTTTTACCTTACAGGTAGTTCAAGGGTCTGAGGCAAAATGGAGATGAGACTTTGATTTACCAAAATAGACCTTGGAGACCAAAAATTCCAAGCCATATCATGTCCAAGATAAAAATCACCGCAAATATCATGTATCCGCAAAATATGAAATATAAAGTTGATTGATGGATTTTATGATTCTACTCCCTATCCTTAACCGTTCCATCCCTTCCCTACACCCTACACCCTACACCCGTTCCGTTCCAAGTTACATCCTGTGCCGCACGTAGCATGGCCTGTCTACCATGCGAGTGTTTCACACTCACAACCTCCAAGGCTTCCATGGCATGTTGATACCTCAGGGTCGTCTACCCGGCTACCCGGCTACACCCCGGCTGAAGCACCTGTCATTTCCTGGGCGCCCTTGATGAGGCCCCTATCCTGTCATCCGGGATGATCCTTGTCTTCATGTAATGAAGCTATCATTTTTTACACCCCTGAAGATTTAACATGGAACAGAATTCCCTGGAGGTTTGGTTCAGGTCATTTTCCTTTCAAAACGGGTAATTTGTAAGTTTCAGCCGTTAATCTTCCAGGGTGTAATCATGGTTGCATATGTTTGCTCTTTGTGGGATCAGCGAGTTGCCAAAAGAGCAGCATTTCCCAACATCTCCATTTACTACAGCCAAAAAATTCAACACCAGGAGCATAAAGCAATGCTGGAAACCAAATTGATTTGAAGTCTTCAAATTGGACCCCTACATGGCTTCAGTTTCTAACTGTTTGTTGTTGGGCTTATATCACATTTAAACTGCCAACTCCCACAAAAAACGAGCCATTCCGAAGTGGTTGAGATTTAATGTGTGTCTATATATGCATATATGTAAGTACATATATGTTATGTGTGTGTGCTATTATATGTTAATACCCCCATTCCGAAAAATTGCGGTCCATATCATTCAAACAATCGGTCCAAGGTTCGGTTGTTGACTGGTAACATCTTCAAGTTCCAAGATTATCTGCTGTCTCATCATCTCGAAATCCTGATGCGAAGCCTGTGGATCCCGTAGCTTCGGCATCACCAAGCGAAGGAGCTCCAAGAGGTGCTCGTTGAAACCCGAGAAGGATAAGGATAAGCCATCGGAAGCCTTAGGATCCATGTAAGGACAGGGCCACCCCACCCCGGGCCACACCTGGGCCCTTAAAAACCCCAGGGTTTTTAGAGAGGAAATCGGAGTTGGGAAGTGGTAGGTTTGGTAAAGGTGAAACATCTTTTGGAGTTGAGGTGGTGATGATGAGGAAATACCACGTGTTTTTCTTCAAGTTCATCAGTGTTTTACTGGTTGGTGGTTTCAACCCCTTTGAAAAATATTAGTCAACATGGGAATCTTCCCCAAATAGGGGTGAAAATAGAAAATATTGAGTTGCCACCACCTAGTTTACAATTTTTACACTGGTGCACTCCATAGCTAGTGTTCTGTCGCAAGTGAACCCGTTCGGCCGGGATACACTGGCAACGCTAAAACTCACGCCACACATCTGGAAAGCATCAGATGGTTCTTCCAAGACCTGATAGGGGATAAAACCCCGCCACGCGCAACTTAACAGACATGGCAAGCTGGAAATCTACCATTTCGATGCGTTGGAATATTTAGTGTAGCACACCACCATATATTTCAAAACTTTCATGTCATATAGCAAATGCGTGTGTCTGTGCGTGTGTCTGTGCGTGTGTGTGCGTGATATGTTTATAATTTATATCTATATAGTCTGTATCCTGCTGAAATCAAGAAACACCTTCATTGCCACAGTTATACAGTTATACCTCTCTCATGCCCTTCATTTTGTTGATTGCGCCATGTCACCAAATTCACCAAGCGCGCATGCATGGAACTCAACACCGCACGGGTTGGACTGGCCAGCAACCAACGAGGATGCTTCACTTTGATTTGCACCTGTGCCTGCCGTGCAGTGTGAAGGCAAGGGATGTTGGAAATTATCATCTAAGACACCAACAAAATGCCGCCTATCACACGCAAAAGTTCTATACACAAGCGTCTTGAACATTTAATTAAAAAAACAAAAGAAAAACAGTCAACTAGTCAACTCCTGTGCTGCTTCGCCAGAATTTCTTAAGAATTCCCCCATGTTTCTTCAGATTCTTGTTGAACATCCCAACTGGTTGGCTTGTTGCGACATCTCCCCTCCGTTTGACACCTTAGGCATCAAGAAGCCACCACGGCCCAACCACCAGAGCTCTAAGGATGAAGAGTCCTGTTGAGCTGGGAAGAGCTCCAACAACTGGGAAAACCTAAACCATTGGACCATGCTTGGGAGATTTTTTGGTAAGCTATATTATATACATAAATTTTATATAGAAATATAGGATTTCCAATGTTAATGGGACAGTCCATACTTTTTGGGAGTTTCATTTGGACCCTTTACTAAAGTACATGTTGGAATCTCTGCCATGTATTTTGACTTGGAGGCATAATTTTTTGGCCGTAGAAGGGACTTCTGCTTGTCCAACTGGACCATCCAAAGACGTAAAAGTAAAAACTGCTGGGGTACCATGGGGCAGGGAATGGGTACAATTTCGGGCCAAGAAAGTCCAGTTTACAACCTCACTATCGGGCCCAACCAAAGACATTTTAGGGGCCCTTATGGATCAACATATCATCAGCTTGGACTTCAGTTTTGGGGAGCTTGAAACAGAACACCCCAAAAAAAAATCTGTCTCCTTCGATGATCATGACTCATGACTCCATTTTTTCACAGTCTTTCCACGGAAAAATTCCCCTATCATCAGTCATCAGTCCCAACCCCCGGAAGCTCCTCCAATTTCTGTGGTCGAAGTTGAGGTATCTTCTCCTGCCAAAAGTGGAGTGAAGGTGGGGATGGTACTGGTAACGGTTTTTTCGGAAACCGGTGCACCATCCTGGGCAATGTCTCAGAAAATCATTAATTTATAGAAGATCCTGCCAAAGAGAGACCAAGCCACATATGAAATAAAGTCAGTCGAATAATTCTTGGAAAAAAAGAAGGAAGAATGCAATTCATCCAAGAGGATCTCATCAACAAATCCCCAAACAAAACACGTACGTTTTCCCCATCAAATCGACTTCAACCAAACGCTTTTGTTTTGGCGCCCCCCAAAACCCACCCCAAAACAAGCCCCAAAACCCCATGAATGTTGGGTTTTCGCCCGGAAGGGCCACCTCAATGAGTTGCAACTTTTCTGGCACATAGGCAGGTCGTGGCGGATGTTGAAGATCAAAACCATCAGCATCAGCCCATCTTTGCAAGTCCTCAGGGGACAAAGCCTCCTCGCTATAGTTGAAGTCATAATACCTGACAAGGTTTTTGGTTGGTGGGAAAAAAAGATGGGGTGAAGAGGTTAAGTGAGGTGAAGATTGGGGTGGATGTCATCATTAATTCCCAGATGGAAATGTAGTACTAGATAATTTGATTACCAACTCAAAAGCTGAAAGTTAAGCTCATCTTTTCCTTACTTTGCTGTAGTGCCAGGTGGTTTTGGGATTCCAATAGGGATGCCCTCCCCAAGTATTGGGATCCCTTTTCATAGCCAAATTTTCCCAGGATTCCGAACTACCACGTCCTTGTTCGTCACAAGACGAAAGGGAACATCCTAAACAAAAGAATAGCCACAGCAAAAACGGGAATTCAGACATACACTGAAAACAAAAACTATAGTGCATAATGACAAGGCGAAGAACAATAAGAATAATTATAACATTAACACATCACCATTTTTTTCAGAACCCTTTTTTACTCCAAGGTACCTTTCATATTTCTGCGGTCCTTGGGGGAACTTCGAGGTGACCAAGGCTACATTCATATTGTGAGGATGGATGAATTCCAATAGTTCGGTCACCATGGTCACGTTCACTTTATCGATGAGGACACCACCTTGAACCACAAGGCAGTTGAAGCAGTTGGGTTTTCAGTTTCAACAGATGAGTGACCAAAACGTGGTCCAGAAGAGTTTGGCAAACACTGGAGTATCACTCAATTAAAGATATTCATTATATTACATATGTATTTATATATATATTTTTTTTTACGTGTGAAAATATATCTATATGGATGGAATTGTTTTCTAAACCATGGTTGGTGAAACTTGTTTTTGTTCTACTGTTTTTTGTTGCCACGGTCCCAGGTTGCAAAACCAAAACTTGAGGATTATATTCTTGGTTTCGGTACAAGAAAGTTACAAGATCAACTACAGAAATTGGGCTCATGACTACTATGTTACTATGGTTTTATGTTCATATACATGTTGTATATTGTATATATACATACATCGGTAAGACATATATGCTCCACCAATAACAACCTCCCACCTCCAACCAAAGCAAAAACGCATCATCCCCCCGGCCCCCCCAAAAAAAAAAACAAGCAATCCCATTCTTCTCCAACATCCACGGGTTGTTTTCCTCGTCATCCCATGGCTGTCCATGGGAACCCAGCCCTCCCGGTAAGGCCCCGCCTGTGAGGACGTCACGCGGCGTTACCTTGGGAAGAGATCCAGCCAAGGAGGTCACGAAGCTCGACTCCGAGCCCGAACGTTCCTGCCGGGGAAATCTCGGGTGGGAACATGTCGAGGGTTTTGTGAAAAACTACGCGCCTTCAGAAACCCGGAAAACCTCCTCAAATATATAGCTACCCGACAATAGGTGTTTTTGGGGATGTTTAGGGGGGGGGTATGATTTTTAAGGACCAAATGCTTTCTGATCGGGTGCTTGGATGTCTTGGATAAAGAAGAAATGCCTTGATTGGCTTGGAAACCGAAAAAAATGCACAGAAAACTCAATTCGCTGAAGGGTGAAGAAAATCGACTGAAAGTTCGTAGAGGCTGATCGATGATTCAGACCTTTTCGTACTGTTAAAAGTGGTTTGTTTCAGTGAGATCAATGCAGGTCAAGACTAGATTTGTTGGTCTCATTTACTGTGAGGCTACCCCCATGACTCAACAAAGGTAAGATGTGTTTCCTCCCAAAGAAACGAGGGATCTCCGGACACTTGCGTCTGTGTTCCCGGTAAGACCATCTGGTTTGGGTGTATCCTAAAGCTCCGGGCCCTGAAATGCAATTGCTTTTCTTAATTGAATCATGCCCCAATCATTTTGTGGTCCCTCACTTTGTGAGACAGACCCGTTTTGAATGAACTACTGTACTTTTTCGTCATACGTTTTTTGGCTCTTTTGGAGTCTGTTCTTGCGATGGTTTGGTCTTATGATTGGTTCAAACTCATGTGAATATGAACATACATATTGACACTGGAGCAACTCCCCATCACCCTCCAGGGGCCTGGTAGTCAAACATGACTTGATTCAAAGCTTTCATCTTCCTCAACTCCAACGTGACTTTTTGTTGAAACACAAAATGCCACAAGACAGACACTAACTTGGAGGACTCCCCTTAGCGACCCTGACTCCCCTTAGCGACCCTGGAAGAATATGGAAAAAAGATTCGAAGCGTATGGGAATTAGGGAGGCCCCACCTTTTGGAGGGATCCCCAAAAAAAAGCTCTTTGACAAATGTGGGAATCCCCAAGTTCCTCAAGGTTAATACCGTTGTTTTTTCTCCTTGGCTTTTTTGGGCCAAATAAACCACACAACACGAAGAACAAAAAAAACAGAGCTAAAAAGGAGTTGAAGTTGAACCAAGCATCTCGATCAAGGTTTTGTCAATACCATGTTTGCGGATGGCATTAAAGTACCTGGCCAGGAATCGTTCCCCAAAATTCCCAGGCCTCCAAACTTTCAGAAAAAAAGGCTACCCCCACCATCTCATGCTCCCCCAAGTGGGCTGAGTGATTCATGTCACTGTGGACCAAGTCATCACCCAGTTAGCTTTGGGTGGTGTCTGAAAATCTCAGTGATTTGGTGTGTGCCCCCCACTCCACCCCCAAGAAAAAACATGGACGTCACTACATGGCTACTGTCTTCTTGAACATGGAACTCTTGAAACTCCCAACGCCAAGTGACGCGAAGGTGTACTCAATGATGCGATGCGACTCCTGCTGTCCCTTGGGTGTAAGGGAAAAGATCAAGACCAACATCGTCCCAGCCTTGGTGATCAAGCTGTTTCCCAAGATAATCAGGTAGCTTGATCACAAGCCTTCCAAAAACATCCATAAAACCTCAATTCCCCAAGCCATAGGTAAATACCCACCTGAAGTTCAACAGCTCGCCCCTGACAATATACCTTCCCAATAGGAAAGTAGTCTTCCAAGCACCATTTTTCAGGGGCTATGCTAAACTTCGGGGGGGTATATACATGTCCAACCCTGGTACATTAGATTATTAAATCCTTCTTTGAACGCTGAACTCTATAGAAAAGTCCTAATCTTGTAACCCAACTTCAACAATAGCAAAAATCTGCCCTTCCTCAGCCTTCATCCGACTCAACTCAAAAATTGCAAAACGCCGCGAAACGGGCGTTGTTTCCAGCATGGTGGAATAATGCAGGGACAAATCTTCTCGCTTCAAGAGTGCCTTCAAACCACCTCGTTTGAATCGGAAGAGCTCCAGGTAAAGCCAACGGATCCAACCGGGAGAGGCAGCAGTCGTGGTGAAAACGGCAGATTCCGTGCTGTAAATTTTGTTCTTTTGGTTCCCAGAAAAAATGTTCCATGTTATTGTTGCCAAGTTAGTGTTCCCGGTTTTGTTTTTTGCCATGTGATGTTTGCTAAAGTGTACTGCAAAATAGGCAATCTTTACAAAAGATTCATCATCTTCAGAGGGGATTTCTGGAGTCAGCAGTGGAACCTCCCATTGTGCCTGGGCCGTAATGGCTCAGAGCATAGTTGATGTAAGCCTCAGGCATTGTTTGGTACCTCAGTTGCACGGGTATAGTCCTGGTGCCCCCCCATGGGCTCATGCACATCTCTATCCAAGGAGTCCATTTGCAAGGACTCTTCCAAGTGCTGTTGAGAAGGTAGGCAGTTGATGCTACAGTTGGATCTTTGGGTGGTGTTTTGGTTGCTCGAAGGGAGGTGCTTGGTGTCACGGTTGGATCTTTGGGTGCTGCAGACAACCATAGATATCACAAAATGTTTGACCTGATTTTGACAATGATCTGTGACAATGCGTGACTACGCACCTGTTTCCCATTGTTGGAGCATGATTTGCTTTTTGCCTCCTTTCGGGCCTGTCTGCTTGGTGAGAATCTGCAGACCTTTTTGGGATGTAACCTCCCTCTTTAAGGATTTTAAAACATCAAAACAAACAAGAAATCCTTCAGTTCATTACCGGGTAGCCTGATCCCCAAAAACAAGGTCCCCAAAACGGCCTGGGTTGACCCCGAAACGTTTCGGGGTAACGGGTGTTTCCTCCAAACACCCCTCCCCTTTGTCCCTAAAAATCGCACCACCGAGCGTCTCTGAACGCAAGGACATCATAGGAAACATCATCCAAAGCTGAGGAGCTCCATCAGTATGGACCACAAACCTTCGACCCAAGTTGCCCAGCTCATGACTGTACCTTCCAAGATGTCAGCTAGCAGCTGCTAAAGGCTAAAAGCTGGTTTTTTGAGGGGATTCTTAACAAAAACCCTTATGAAACAAATTGATACATAGGGGTGCTTTGGGGTTGGTGGTTTGGAGTCTTATGAAAGGGGATTAATACATAGGAGCACCCCTAGAATTCCGAATCGCCCACCTAAACCACGAATTAACCATAGGCTGACACATGAAAGAATGGAAAAAACAACGCCACACATTACGGTATTTCAAAAAAACTGGCGCCATTCCCTTTATCAAATGAGGGACCTTTCGTGACCAGTTCCGTTCATAAAAAGTTGGGGATCCCAACTTCTTAGCTGGGATGCTGTGAAAAGAGAAGTTGTCATTTCATAAAAGGTGTTGGTTTGTGGCAGGGGAAGTCGTCATTTTATAAGAGGTCTATGGTCATTTTGCAATCTGAGAGGAGAAAAAGACCCAAATTCCTCCCCTTTCTTCTGGTATAAACATCATGGATTTTGGAGCTAAATTGGTGACACGCCCCAATTTGGGCTTGACCTTCTATTTCTAAGATAAATATAGATGAATGTAGATAAATCTATTTTACCAACTGGCCAACTGTGGCCAATTAGTCTTCTTAGAGGTTTTGAACAAAAACTCCCTGCATCTTTCTTCATGGTTAATAGGGACTTCCAAATACAAACCTCCCTTTCCAAGCAGCCCATATATGGCCAGGTTGCATGGGAATGTCATCATAATAAGGTCGAGCTCCGCAGGCCTTGGACGACAAAACCCCGAAACTCTGCTCGGCGGCCTTCAGCTGTTGCTCAATGGAGGCATTCCGCATGATCCTCGGTGACGAAAAGGTGGGCTTTGAAGCGGGGATTGGGCGTCCAAAATATTCCGTGGGCGTAAATAAATGTGTATCTTTTCATAATTCATAATATGTTACATCGCATCGCATCGCATCGCATCGTATTGTATTTGTATGTATGTAGATAAGTAGGTTGGTATGTATGAATGTACGTATGTACGTATGTAAGTATGTAATTAATGTATTTCTGCATGCATGTCTGTGTGTCCGTATGTGTGTGCGTGTGACTTTTTCCTACCTTTCAAAGAATTGACTTGTCAAGGATCGGGGAGCTCTTGAAGCTTTCCCATTCACCTGGTGATCCGCGGCCTGATAAAACAATCTCAGCAAATCAACAAAATCTACCAAGGATCACCAGGTGCATCCGTGAAGGACAATAGTGCTCCTCACATTTTCCAGCAGAAAATCTGCCAGAACCACAACATCAAGAGGGTTGTCGCATAAATGTGCCAGGGATGCTTTAACTTCCTTTGATTTTGCAGCAAAGTTGTGAAGAGATTGAAATTCACCGGAAAAAGATAACGCAACCCAACATGGGTCCTGATGGAATTTCTGCAAGGCTTCTGGCAGGCTCTTGCCAGCCTGTACCAACCATACAGCGAAGCGTACCACTTCACCATCAAAATTCCATAATTCCAATTTCTTGGCCACAGCTGACCAATTAGAACTCTGGCTGACTATCCCTTCACTTTTTGCTTGCTTGGAAGTGGTGGTTTCGATGGCGGATGTTCTTTGGGGAAATGCTTAGATCCACACCTCCAAGCGAATTCCAAACAATGGGCCACCAACCACCTAACGACACTTAAGAATATGTAGGCCGACTAAACTCTTCAAAGCTCCACTTCAGTACTGAAGTATAGTAACCAACCAACTAACACCCAAAGCTATTTCCACATAAATACTTCTTGACAAAAGGAAAATGTTCTCCCCAAAACTCAGGACATTGGAACATCGAGGGACCCAACAGCCCAAAAACACTTCTCCATCTGAGCAGTGATCGTCCAACCCCGGGCCGATACTGGTTGGGTTCATAGAGATCTTTATAAATGGCTTATCAAAATCCCTGGGGTAACTTGGTAGTTGTTCAAGGTTTGCCATAATCACCTGAACCAACCCAAAAAAAATAGGAGAAACCCTACATCACCAAGGGACAATAGCTACCTGTCAATCTTTAGGGGCCCGATTTTTCCCATGTAACTTTCGGTTCGTATGGTGGACCCCGTAGTTCATCCCGTTAAAAAACACAGCAAGTTTAACCAAAATCTTGATTCGTCACTGCTCATCGCCTGCTCAGGCTTCAACTTGAGCGTATCTAAGTTTCCCGTGGAGAACTTGCTGACCTTTCGCGACCCGGGACCGGAGAGAGGGGCGACCCACGACCCCTTCAGAAACTGTGTTTTTTTTTAATCATCTTTTGCCTTAAAGGAAGGAGTTGTAAGTTGTTATACTGTACCAATTTGGTTGGAGAAAAAAAAACTTTACCTTTTTTTCAGGCAACAATAAAACTTGGCAACTACCCAAAAATCCCTGCAGCCAGGCGGCAGGACTCTTGGGATTGCTACGGGATTTCAAGAGATGTATGAGCTTCCAGGTAGTGTCAGCCATGTTCCTAGGTAACTTCCCGCCGTTTGAAAACAGCAAGAGGCCAGTGCTTCTCTGAGTTTGAAAAGGTGACTGCATCTTTGCATATAAGATCGCTAGACGGTTTATTTTTCACATATATATAAAAATATGAAGGACTACATGTTTTATACATACTACGAGTGCATACTTAGAAAAGTATACATATAACATGCATTTTACATTCCCACATGGATGGACCTTCACCAGACCTTTAGTGTCAAGGCACTTCTTATGTTCAGAATCCACGGCATTCACCTCCTTGTCGACCATCTCTGGTGCAAAAGCAGGCGCTATGAAGAACCTCATCGCAGCTGGTCAGTTCTCTAGGATTGTTATTTTCTGATCATCAGGCACTTAGCACTGTCAATTTGCATATGTTGCCCCCCACCAGCCCAACAACAAAAGGCGTTTAAGATACTAAAACTCCTACATCTTCAACACCAATAATCGCAGCCCAACCAGCAACACAACGGGCGAAACGAGTGGCTGCGCGAAAATGTCAAAGGTTTCCTCGAAGCCTTTATCATCAACCTGTCACAAGAATCCGTGTGTTACCCTGGTTTTATTTTTGTATGTTGCCATGTGTAATTGCACCTTTGAAAGGAGTTTCCATTCCAGACTTACACAAAACGCAACCTGCACCTCTTTCCCATGCTGGGAAAAGGTAAAAACCATTTATAAAGAGTATATGATATATGATGTATGCGGGTTCTGAAAATGTTCTACAACATTTTTGGGGCGGTGTAACATCTCCAAACGCCGCCAGCTTTTTGAATCGCAGAAAGCCTCCGCAAAGTACACTGTCTGATCGCTGGCGGTGTACGCGTTGTTGGTGCCCCCATAAAAGGCAAGCCTGTCTTAAGCAAAACATGCCACCCAATCAATTTGGGTCTGGACGCCAAAAATGCCAGTCTACAGTGAAGATCAAAAAAGGATGCCTAAAAAGTGAGCGGACTATCTTCAACCTCTTAATGGGGGTTTAAGCAAGTTCCTCAAGTCATCAAAGAACTCGAATCTCTCTGTGTACTGTGCATCCTCAGAATGGACACCGTGGACACTGACATAAACATCCCCAAATTTTACCCGTGTGAACAAGGGCGAACCCATGGAATCACCATAGAACGCTGAAGAAGAAAGCTGCCGAAAGCAGGTGGTATGAACATGTGCCCCCCTGCAAGGCCAATCATACTGTTGATGGAAGCAATCCTACACCAGCTGATATGGTAGATATCTCATAATTTACAAGGTTTTATACATCCCAGGTGGTGCAGGATATTTTCCATCAACAGTATTGTCATGACATGATGATCACTTCTTCTTTTTCCGAGTGGCTTGTCGGAAAACTCATCCTCTTTCGGATATTTCTTGGAGCCTAAAAAGACCTCAGATTTCCAAGCAACGAAGCCCCGCGATGTTTTGAGGCGGCAGCCCTCTGACTTCCCCAACATTTAAAAAGAAAAAACGACCAAAGAGCTGGGTTTTCGGAGAAACCTGGTAACCTTAAGGCCTTAAGGTCAAAATACATCCAAAATACCAGCTAATGTTAAAAAGGTATAGTAAAAAGGTCCATACTTCACAAATCTAAACCAATTATATGTAGTAAACTGCACCATCTGCTTCTTTTCTTGTATATATATATATATAACAGCCCCTTAAAACCCCAATTTCCTCGGGGGTTCATACCAACCACCTAACAGCCCAAAACAAAAAACACCACAAATCCACACCGGTGTGCCATACGCCAGGTCCAAGGAGCCATGTGCTCGCAAAAATGTGCCAAGCCTTGGAAATCCTTTGGATCTTCCAAACTTCCTACCTGGACCGGTCGCAGCAGCAACTGGCGTTGGGCCCGGCGCTGTTTTTTTGGGGCAACGCAACTGAAGAAGGTGTTTTTTTTGCGAAAAAAAACGGGGATGAATCGAAAAGACCTGGTATTTTTTTAGAGGTTTAATCAAGAATCATGAATCATGGGTTTTACACAAAAAGGTCTATATAAAGAATGGGGTTTTCAATAGTGGCATGTGAGTTTTGGAACAAGGCCAAAAAAAAATTGGCTGTTTCAACATTCCATTGAGCATCTGGCTCAGACATCGTTAGGCAAAACTCACCGACATGTCCCAGGAAATAAAAACAAAGTCTGACTCACAACTTCAACTAAGGTTCATATACCACTAATGTCAATGAGAATGGCATCTTATCATTCCTAATTATAATTCTTCTCTCATAGTTTTCCGTCTGGTCTTGTTCCTTGCAGCAAGTGCCGCCTACCAACAAACCGACCCTTGCTGCTACAAGGAACCCCCAACTCCCAACCCCAACACAGCCACAGCATGCTACAGCTACCCAGGGCCAAGGGCCAAGGGACCTCTACAGCCATGGCATAGCTGGATTTTTGTGCATCGGGATCCTCGACCAACAACACTTTCAATCCAGATGGCAAGATGCGATGCTCATAACGTCGCCTCGGATGCCAGACAGGGCCGATGGAGATGGACCATGGAGATGGAGATGTTGGCGTGGGGGGGTTCTTGTTAAACTTGTGGCGGAAATGGGCCAAGAAATGGAAGTTCTATAAGGATAGTTTTTTTGGGGGGGACACATTCATGCAGCTCATGTGAAGGAATGAGGGGATTTCAATCATCACAGACATGCTGAATGCATGGCGTTCATGGATGTATGATGACAAAAAACTACGAATTCCCGTGAAACACCAGCCACTTCAGAGCTTTGGATCCGTCTACATATGGTCAGCATTCTCTGGTCCCCATGCATCCTATGGTTTCTCCCACATACACACACACTCACCTTTTGTTGTGGGTATTGGACCAAGCAAATTAGTGCTACTGGGAGGTTGGTCCAGCTATGAATTTCAAAATCCTTTAATGTCTTGAAGGATAGCAGGGGAATTACAAGCTTCTGCGCGGAGGCACCTGGTCACAACTTGAAAAAAAAACAGTTGCCCCCGAGGTACTTGTCCATCTTGGGCTTGCGCACAGACACATCATCCTGGCATATCAACAACGTCAACACAACCAACCCACCAGCAACCAACCTCAACAGCAACTCCTGCTTTCCACCAATTCACTGCACCTGGGTTTCCACCAAGGTCAACGGTGCCGCGTGTTTGGGTCGGAGGAATGCTCCCTCCACCGGACCCAACAGCAAGGCCAAGGGGATGGCAACATGGAAGCAACCTGAAGGGCGAAGGGAGGACAACAACGACAACAACAACAACAACAGAAGAAGAAGAAAGAAAAAGAAAAAGAAAACCAGAAAGGAGAAGAAGACGAGGAATGAGCCGAGGAAGGAGAAGAATACATGTGAAGCAAGAAATACCTTCGCAGAGCAACTTTGTGTCTTGATCTATTGAATCGCACGGTCTCCGTCAAAAGGAATGGACAACGGAAATCACAGCGAAGTATATCAAGCTTTCGTGTAGAAGAAACCTTCTATCTCATCATCATGTTCTCGGCTTCTCGGTCTTCCTTCTACAACATCCCTCCCCTTGGTCCCCAAACTGAACTTCATTGATGAGGAAAGACCACCCTGGCGAAGAGACGCGTTTCCCGCGCGATTCTCGCAGCGAGTCGCGGCGTCGCTTGAGCCAGGTGGGCTGTGGAGAACACAACCCAAGTCATCTTGCAGTGAGGATGGCTAGCCGCTCCCATTTCTTGATTTTTATATATTTGGGGCCTGTATTGACCTACCTTTGCAGCGGGGCTGTGTCATGCATTTTGTCACCGGCCCTGTAGAGTCACATGGCTGGCTGAAAAAGTCAAGGAAACTTCGGGAGTATCCTCTAAATAGGGACCCTAAATCCATTGGTTTCCTGCAACCGAATCATTTCAAGTGAAGTTTCTTCTGCCCCTAGTTCATGTTGAATTAGGAGGTATCCTGAACTGAAATAGATCTTGAATTTGGATCAAAGGTCAAATTCGCGCACGTAGAATGCAAACACACATCCCGCTTTGGAGATCTATATGTTGCTGGGCGAATTTAATCTTATTACAACAACCTCCAAATTCAGTCTCTTCCTAAACTGCCTTTTGGGGCTAGACCAGATGGTGCGGCTATTCATCACCCAGACTGACCACAGTACATGGCAACTGGCTGTTTCTGTCGAACACAAGCCCATTCCGCGTTGCCAACCCCAAAAAAAAAATGCACATTTAAAAGAAACTTTCTGAAAAAATCATACCGGCATAGGCATAGACCCCCCAAAATAAGATGCAAGGTATCAATTTTGGTATGGGAAACGTCATATTTGTTTAGACCTCAAGGGATCCCAAGGTTCCTTGGTTCCTTTATTTACCCACCCATTGTTTGCATCGGTACCTTGGCATCCGGAGGTGCCACAACCTGAAATTGCAAATGAAGGCAGTTGGATTCCGGTTGGATGATATGGCTGTTTCCAGAAATAGTGGTATCCCCAAATCATCCCATTTTAATAGGGTTTTCCATTATAAACCATCCATTTTAGGGTACCACTATTTAAGGATACACCCATATGGTGGTGGTGAACTATCTATATAGCTGGTTGCATTCATTGGGGCAAATCTCTACCTTCCTCAAGGGTTTTTACAACAAAATGCCACCTTAGGCTGTGGATCTTTGTTGAAGAAATATATATGTGTTGTATATAATTTGTAGGAGGAAGCTCCTTAAACTCAAAGTAAAGATGATTAGTTGATGGTTGACTGGTGGAGAGACATTTCCCTAATTTCTATATGGTACTTGCAGGTCCGGGAGGACGAATCATAAGTAGATAGTGGACTGATTTCATACCTACAGGAGAGAGACCTGGCAAATAGTTCACACCAGTTCATATTATTTCCTAGCATCTTCCTACTGTTGATGAAAGAAATCCTGCACCACCTGATCAACTGGTGCAGGATTTTTTTCCATCACAGTATCTACCTACGATTCCTGCTGCTTGGGCGTTTGCAAGTACTTTAGCCTTTCTTCTCATGCTCCAACATCAGACGTTCGGAATGAAAAATCATCCATTTTGACGTCCGCCGAACAGCAGAAACGACTGCAACCCCAACACAAGCTTTATTCTCTGGCAAACCAAAATGGCAATTCTAAAAAATCTGCTGGCTAAATAAGATTGCCAAACTTCTATGTTCACTGTTTTCCTAGTTTCTTCTATGTCCAATGACCCCCTTTACCCCGGAGTTTCCACCATTGCACCCTCTCCCGGTGGCGACTTTTTTTTGTTCTTAGGCGATGATCTGTGCTTCATTCCAAGCTGCGCCGCTTGGGAAATTTGGCTGATTTGACGTGAAGATGTCCTGGAGGATGATGAATTCATGAAGCATTTTGCATTCCTCTTGTAGGTGAAACGGGAAGTGAAATATCCAGCTCAAGGTGCCCTTGTAGGTAAAAAACGGTTCTGGAAAAGAAGGTTTTTGTATAAACAAACGTTGATTTATTCAAACTTTTCATAAATCAAAGGGTCATCTCTCTTCATTGTTCTTTTTTCATGATGAATTCCTTGAATTTTCGTTGATTTTTTTTTCTTGGCACACCTGGCTTGGCTTTTTTTGTGGCACCCCTTTACATGCCAATGCCAAAAACTTGCACCACGCAAATCAAGGCTTTATTTTCCCATCTGTAACTGGTTCCAGCATCCGATTCGGGATCCCAAAATGTGGAAGAGCTGGTATGAAAGCCTGCACCCTTCTTTTCCATCAAACCTTTGGGGAAAAAAATTTACGGCGAGAGGTTGGGGCCTTTGGTAAGGGAAAGGTGGTTTTACAGGGATTGTGGTCCCCCCCCAAAAAAAAAACGGTGGATGGGGGAGGAATTAGGGTCAATTTAAGAAAATAGGAATGCCAATAAGAGCTCACATCAGCATGCACTAACTGACTGACTGAACATCATGGAACGCAAAACAACACCAGAAAACTTTCTGAATTTTCCTGCTCCGCCACTGATGTTGACGATGTACTTGAAGTTACCACTCAATTCTTGCACCTTTTCCAAGACAGCAGCACCCAAAGTGTTGCACCATTCCTCCACTTGCTTGGGATTATATTCCTTCACTGGGCCCAAGACTTCTTCAATACATTGCGGAAGTCGCACATTGACTTCATCTTTGATCCGCGCAAAGGAAGTCATCGCATCGCGTGGAACCACCAGGGAGGTCCTACTCTCTTGAGCAAGTTGAACAGATTTCATGGCACGCAAGGACCTTACAACTGACCGGACCTACTCTTTAAAAAAATATCTTCAAGATTCCATGGTATTATTTCTATTTAACCCAATTGAAAATGGCAAACTGGAATCATTTCCCCGGGGATCGGGGTAAAAAAACTGAAAAATCTCTGAAACCACCATCCATATGTGTATCACCTGAAAAGAAGTAGATGTAGATGCTGCACCGTAGGTCTTTTTTTGGATGACGGGCCCTTACTAAAAAAATACCAAACTTGGGGAAGAGCACTCACCATCTTCCAACGAAGGAAGTACAATATCTCTGAGCTGGTCGGATATCATTCATGTTTCCTTTCCTGGGTCTGAAAATTGTGGTAGCATGTACTTGATCACACACATCGAAAAAGGGAAAAATGGATTTCAAAGTAGGGGTAGGGGAAATCCTCAGGTGTACATTAGGGGAAATCCTCAGGTGTACATTGGGGGAAATCCTCAGGTGTACATAGGGGAAATCCTTAGGTGTACATTGATTGTTATTAACAGCAAGAAAACTGAAACTTGCTACTGTGCATCTTTTGAACTACCGCTACCGGTTCGATACGGCCTATCCATGTAGGAAGGCAGAAAAAACATCTGAAAAACTATCCAAAAGCATCTTGAGACGAGAGAATGTCAGTATGTCTATGTATGTTATATGTACTTTTATACATACATATATATATATATATATACATACATAAGTGTGTTATCCACACCTTGACCCTGTGAGCTATGAGAAAACCGACAGTTTTTTAATAGTTTTTTTCAACATTGGATTTTTGTTCAACCACTTCTTTGGATCTCCCATTTCACTCCAGGCACTTGTGAAATTTCAGTTGCTAGGGTTCCAAGCCCAAGCTTTTGCCCCGGACAACTGGGCGAACCAGTTCTCCTTGTTGTAGCAGGGGATGCTCACCAGCCGTTGCCAAGAAAACAGGAGCCGTTTAAAAAGCAATGGTTGTTCAACGTAGAAGGGATTTATAAGTTTCAACTGATCAGTAGATGAGATTCAAATCTAGTCATTCACTAAAACTGACAGCAAACAATGGCTGTCAAGCCACCTAAAGAAATTCACGGATTGGATCATTTGTTCAAGGTAGCGTTTTGTTTTTGTTTTCTTTTGGGGTGGTGGTGTTGCCACACTTAGCTTCACAAACCTTTTCTGCGCTGCAAGAAATACAATAGAAGTAAGACATTGACTTCTTGCTTCCCATTCCTCTCCCGAAACCTCAACCATGAGCTCCGGTTTTCCAACAAGATTCGCTAGTCAGAACATGTGTTTATATATATAGAGAGAGAGAGAGAGAGATTTATATATACCTAGAATCCAAACTGACCTCTATTTTTGAAGGTCAACCCTCCAAAACAAGGCCTTTTCCAATCAAAACAAGAGTCATTTGGGTTCTAGGTATATATATATATATATATATTGTGTGGCAAAATCCCGTCTTTACGGTACTGGGAAAGATTGCCTGTTTCGGTACCACTGCATCAAGACCAGCTCCATGGGGGCCCCCAACCGGGTGTTGATGGGGAGGTGACGAGGCATTCGCACCTCTGCAGGGATAAAAAGGTAGAGGTAAAAAGTAAGATTTACTCATGCTCGTTGAAGATTATATACACGACAAATGTTGTAGACTCAGGTTCTATCTTTTATATAGAGGTATAAAAAGTCATAGTGTGAAATCAATTATGCTATCTTTCCTTTACTCACAATTGTTACAGAAGCATATCGCTGTCTCCATCACCCCTCTGAGTAAAAGTATACATATTCAAACACACTTCACTACAGTGTGTATATGTAAATATATACATGTCTGTATATATTCTTCAGTTTCTACCTCAAATTAACAATCTCTAATATCTACACATGGAACTAGACAATGCTGCGCCCTCCTGAGCCTCCGAGCTGCCCAAACTCACCGTGGGACCCGTCAGCTGAATCGGCTGCAAGTACTCCGGCAGGGTCAAGGCTGGCCGTGGGATTTGGGCGTCGGTTGGAAAGGGCACGCAGTCTGCGGTTCGTTTCACCAAGTCGTTTCAATAAGATTAGCCTCCAGTAAACTAATACGGCTGACAATGGAAAATCACCATGTCTAATAGGATACATCTTCATCATTTTCAGGTTTCATCTTCTAGTTGGCAGAGGGCAAAATTATGAGATTCCTATACCTGTCGTAATTTTCAACGCTCACATATGCAGGCTCCAACCACCCCTAGTTACTGTGGAATCCCCTATCCCCTTTCACCCTGCCTTCCCCCCAAGCGCGCGCTGCAGGATGGAAGGGCTTCAGCAAGAAGAGAGTGGACTGAGCGCGCAGCAATGAGGATTCATATCTACATATCCGTGCCAGTTGTGACATACTCATAAAACTGACATGACAATGGAAAAGTCCACCATTTGCAACCCTGGTTCTCATCGAAATTGTGTATGCCGATAGCAATTCTACTGCTTTCACCACAGAGGAAAAAAGCTGCTGGAAAGCTGCTGGTCCTAAATATGAACCAAATTCAACAATCTCATAAGCTTAGAGCAATTAAAATACTCATCCCTTGCATCAGTCCCATCCCCTTCAATCTCCGATTTCCGATTGCTCTATATATATATATATATACCTGTGTGTCCCATCCTTCCATCTAAGATCACCCTCTCCGAAACAAGTGGAACCCTATCCAAAACAGGCCAGAAAGCACATCACGCAAGCTCAGCACTGAGGATAAGGTCGTAGACTCACCCAGCCCTGTTTGCATTGGCCTTTCCAGAGGCTCTTACTTCATGGTCTTCCAAAACCCATGAGCCTGAAAAAATGGAGGTGAAATCCATCCCCTACTCCATAAAAGTAGAAAAAAATGCACATCTTTTTTCCCCAATGGATTTGAGATCAATAAGTGTTGGGAGACACAAATTTATTACGTAGACACGGCCATGAAAGATTTCATTTCTTCTATATAGACCACCTTTTGGGCTGGTCATCTTCATTTGAAAAGTGGCAAACTTCTCAGGAAAGAACAGAAAGAAAATTTCAACCGATGGCTACAACCATGATTTTCTCACATCATTTACACCAAGACTGCCTTTAACAGGATTAGAAAAGGACACAAGTGAAGTTTCAACACTGTTTGGGGCTCACATTTTTCGCTTACGCCAAAGTCAGTGAGTTTACCTATCCTGTCACAGCAGCCAACGTTTGCACGCAGACATGCTCCATACGCCTTCAAAGGAAGTGCAAATGACAGGAAACTATGACAAACTTTCATGTCTCGGATGGACATAACGTCATCCTCAGACCTATATAACTTTGTCCCTTCGATAAGTGTCATGGCACATCAGAAAGATGAACAGGACGAGGGGAGGTATGAACACCTTCTCCAAGTATCAAAACCTCAATGTCAGTTCAAATGTTCTGCCGTTTCTGCTCTTTCAGCATTGCGCGGCTTTCCCGCTGCGTCAGGCGCACTATTGGGCCCTATTGCTCAACTCGCAGCATCCAACTTTGCTTTGCCCCAAACGCCGTTGAGACAAGCACATTCATGGCTTCCAATGGCACAAAAAAAGGCGTTGCGACTCTTCGCAGGGTGGAAAAGCCCATCTTCTTTTCGAGTCGGCCCAGTGTCCAGCATCCCATCCGGACCAATCACCGTGCTTCGCTGCCGATCCTCCACTTGACCACAGACCCAACGAGACCGAGAGGTAGATATCGAGGCATGGAAGGTCGCATGCCTTCATGCGCCTCTCAACATATCAGAAGGTCAGTCCAATATGCAATGAAATCACCTGAGATAAGACATGCAGCTTATGCTGACGGATTTTGCAGCAGGTCTCAATGATTCACAGGATTCATCAACTGAAACTTTGGTTAATGTCAAGAGTGAAAGCTCAGCATAAAGGACACTAAGGGTGACACCTGTATGGTTGTACAACACCAGGTACTTCACAGCATCACATTCCACATTTGCAAAGGGTACTTGCTTTTGCACCTGCTGATGGCTTCCCTTCACAATGATCTCCATGTTTCGTTTCTTCCAATCAAGTCGCAAGATTAAAGTGAGCCACTCTCCATCATTCCAACTTGCCAATGGTTCACTAGACCATGACTTGGCTGCTAAAATCTCTCGACTATTTCCATCCCTTACGAAACTCATCAATACTGCAGGACGTTCAGGTCCCTTATCGTTTCCTAAGCCATACGTCAAGGCCAATACACCTCCGGCCCGGTGGGGTCGAAAAGCCGAAGCCTTGCAACGATAGGCCAAAAAGCAGGGATGACAATGGCTAGGTAAAGTATACACCAAGCCGCTAGGACCATAATCTGTCAAAGGATCTTCATTGGAAAGACATACGCACCAATGACCCAAAGGACATAGACCTTAGGAGATTCTGAGATTTAACCAAAAATATGGCTTTATTTGTTGTTTGTTTTGAATTCTTGGTGGGAACTCATCATGTAAGATGGTCACTTCGCTCACATGTTGAATCTTGGCGCCTGGCATTTTCATGCAGAAGTTTCTACCAAGAAACTGAGCTGCTGCGAGATCCCCCTCACCACTCGTTGAAGTCGTGGCGGAACTTCAGTGCCAGGACCCAAACACCAACTGCCAACACCACTGACCGGTAGAAGCTTCTGTTGCACATCTTCCAAAAGCTTGGCAGGATCCCAATGCGCAAAGTTTTCAAAGAGCAAAGCCTCCTTTTTTTTTGGAAAAAAGTAAAAAAAGCAGCAAATTCCAAATGTCCCAAAATGTCAATCTGCATTTTTTGGAATGGAGGCATATTATAAGTCACGAAAATCGGATCTTTTCAACCATTTTCAAGATTTCCAACTTCAGGGGGAAAAAAAACACTGAACTGATTTGTGGAAACATCTGACCCCACATCTATTTCCCACCTCCATCATCGGAAGAAATCGTAACACCTCTGCCCTTTCCCCACGGCTCAACAGCGCAAAGGGTGATGATGTGAGACGTTGAGGCAAGAGTTGTAAGGCTAAATGATAGCAGTTGCTACTACTGTAAGACAGCTGTACCACATCACGACCATGAAGATGAAGCCAAACCTGGCCAGAAGCCACAAAATTTGAGGTAGTATGACTGTTTCTCATGTTCGGCTGCTCTTTTTGGAAGGGGGAGGATTTTCATTCGGCCGAAATACAAATATAGCTTGGGTAGGGCTTTCATAGGGGTTACATACAGCCACATTTTTAGAAGAATGGTCATGAAACCTTGCCATGTTGCCATGTTGCCAAGACTAACCCCACATCGCTGCCCACCTTGCCTGGAAGAGGTAGGCCCCAGTGTCTTCGCACAGAACTGCGAAGACAAAAAACGGCGGCATCTCCATGGCATTTTTCGGATTTTTTTGGGGCTACAACAGAAAGTCCCAGGGGGGTTTAACTTCTACAACCTACAACGTCGTTTTGCTCTTGGAAACAACCCCAACCAAAAAAAGGGGGGGGAAGAAAAATCTTGGATCTTCAAGGATTCCATGGAGGAAAAAAAAGCCGGTACGTTGCCATTCCTCGTGAAAGTGTCCTCTGGTCTGTCGATGCAATTCTCTGTAAAGAGTTGTGAGGATCAAACAACAATGACCTGACCCAGTCGATCGAAAAGGCTGCAACCTTTGCCAAGCACCATCCCCATAAGAAGCCAACTAAAACCACCACTGCCATGATCAAAAAAATGTCCAAATGTCCAAAAATACTATACGTTTCCCCCTCCACTTCAAACATAAGCTGTAAACTTTAAAGCAATTTTTTGTAACTGGAGAATTGGTAGATTCAGAAGATTCTCGGCGAAAATTGCATCTCTTTCCCCTGACCTGGAAGTTCCACCAGCATAACGGTAGACCTTATGGAAGTTCCAGGAGACACGGTGTTGGTCACAACAAAAATTCAACTGTCATCAAGGGAAAATGTATATCTATATCTATGTTTTATATATTTATATATACCCCGAAGTTTAAAAGCTCGCCCCCGAAAAATGATGGTTGGAAGATAATCCTTTCCTTTTCGGATGGTAGCTTTTCATGGGTTATGTTAAACTTCAGGTGGGTAGTGGGTTATAGATATGTTTTGCCTCCACAAAAAAGAAAGTGATTGAAAGGTTTGTCACGGTCATAAGTGGACTGGAAAGCCTGCATCTCAACCCTGTGGATATTTTACTTAAGGCCCGGGGTGTGATTTTGGGTTCCTTTCGCTGAGAGATGGACCACCACCTGTTGCGACCTGGGTTTTTTGGAGTATCAGGTGACGGGATCAGGGGGCTGGTAGTTGAAATGTAAGTTAAGGAACGAGGTAAAGGAATTCCACCACCTGAAACAGCCTCATACATCCTGAGTAATGAGGCAACAGTACCAGTACCTCCAACATTGGGTGCCGAGTTGGGTTTGTTGCTGGCGGCCAAGGGATTGAAGATTTAATTCTTTCAATGGTTGGACTACTGGCATCGGGCTGGAAATCCCAAGCCTTCAGGAGTTTTTGTTGGATGCCATATCTTCTATCTAGTGCCTTGGTAATTCAAAAAGGAAAGCACAGATCCATGCATTTAGAGTTCCATTCTCTCACAAGCTAACTGGCCACCACCGAACTCCACTTTGCCTCCCAGACTCAACTTTGGACTCACCATAGGTGGCTTCAAGTATCTCGTGGTCCCAGCCTCTGGGGGTTTGGAACTTTTGGGGGCAGAAAACGGGAACCCCTATAGCTAAAGCTATTGGGAAAAAACAAGTTTCCATTTAAGAATGTTTTTATTTATATATAATATATATATATATAATGCTACCAAAGTGAAGATCCAAACACCACCCAAACATGAATCTGTTTTTTTCCACCCAGGGTGAAAACTTTTGTCAAAACCCCCAAGGCAAGGTTTCCTACAACCTCTCCTGGCCCAGTGGCCTTCCCCGAAGGGACTCACACCACGCTGTTGTGCGGCCGTGCGGGCAGCTGTGAGACGTTGCCTTGAAGGGATCGAAAGTCGAGCCCATCTTGTGTGGTGTGCATGTTGACATGGAGTTCTGGGAGGGTAGCTGGATCAAACACTGTGCCCTTTTCCATGCCGCATGTTTTTTTCCTCCGAAATCTTGAAAAAAAAATCATCTTACAAACCATCCTGCTGCAATTGAAACCTCCAAAATCCATTCAGAGTACCAGTGTTTAACTCTAACACTTCTCCAAAAGTCACCTCTGCAATCTGCCAATTGAAACAAAAAAACTTGTGACATTCCATGAAATACTGGTTGTTTAGTAGGGATCCTTAATAATGGCTTATTATAATCCATACATAACTGGGTAGTATAATCCCTCACCAACCAGGGGCCCTTTTTTCATCGCTCAAGTGGGATGTCACGACCTGTGATCCCCGGACTCCTGTGCTTCGCTTCCTTTACCACTTTTAGCCTGATCGAGATACGGCGAGCGAAATCCATGCCACGTTATTTAACGGCTTTTTTTGGGGGCGAATTTTCAAGGTTGGGAAAGGAGAGTCAAGAGAGTGTTGAGATGATGATGATGATGATGATGATGATGATGATGATGATGATGATGATGATGATGATGATGATGATGATGATGATGATGATGATGATGATGATGATGATGAGT
>DF241190.1:46238-59067 GCA_000507305.1 Breviolum minutum Mf 1.05b.01
TGAGATGATGATGATGATGATGATGATGATGATGATGATGATGATGATGATGATGATGATGATGATGATGATGATGATGATGATGATGATGATGATGATGATGATGGTGGGAATGGTATATAGTTCACAGTAATTCGTATCTCCCTCTGCAAGGTTCGCCTTCCATCAACCAATGCTCACAAATTGCCCATTCAATTACTTGACCAATGTGAACTATGACATCATTACGGGATCATTGTATCACCAACCCAAACAATGCACTATTATAAGGGAAATCCCGCAACATCAATTCAATGACCCACGTCAAGGCATGGCTGTGCACCCACCCACGGCCACAGCCATCAACTTCAATACCCCGCCAAGTGACTTGCCGAAGACCCCGTCCAAGACCTTAAAATGCAACGAGAGCATGTTGGTGAAAATTTCTGAGTTTTTTTAGCGAAAAAATCCCATGAAAGCATCATACAATCCGGAACTTGCCCTTCGCAGTTCTGGTGTAACTGTAACTAATTCCATGGTTCAATGAAAAATGACTCAAACTGAACCCCATATGCTGCAATATGCTGATGAGCAGAATCTGGTAGCATCTTAGCTCCGTGGTGAATGAGTTTGGGGATATCCGATAATCCGGCATCTTCCCTCGCATTTTTTTTCTCAGTCAGTCGAGGCAAGGGTGCTGGAAGTTCGGTTTCGCAAACACGTCTCACTTTGTCAAAACGTGGGTGTTACACCTGTAGTCTTTCTACAGAATGCACTTTGGCCTACAAATTCTCAGAAATGAATTCGAAACAGCGACACTTTGGAATTTCATGTGCAACAACATGTTGCCGTTGAAAAATGATGTTGCAAATGCTGAGGTGATGAAGTAAGCATATCTTAGATTTCCAAGGTCTTTTTCTGATGGCTTCATGCCGACTCATGCCGACTCATGCCATTCGAGGCCACTGTAGCCTCCAGCGCCACTGCATTCCATGCAAAATTTACCTAGCCAAAACTCACTGACAGCCTCGGCCAAACATCTTACAGCAATAGTCCTGGAGGCTCCGTGGCATCGGAAAGCTGGCGATCTCAATTTTTCTTCAAAAACTGGGCCAGGCTTATGGAATATGGTCCAGGAAAAACGTTGGTACAGGGTATCAGGAAATCCGTTACATGCCTAGAACCCAAATGACTCTTGTGTTTATTGGAAAAGGCCTTGTTTTGGAGGGTTGCAGCACAAAAAAATAGAGGACAAACAGGTTCCAGGTGAATTATTCGAAATACCCGAAGGGTAACCCGGCCATTCAGCCCAATCCCTCTCCTTTTGCCCAGCATTCCAGGCTTGTTGCCAACCACTGGGCCAATGACTGTCACATTCATGGAAGTTGCCCATGTCAGCATGTCCTAAATGATGTTGTTCCTTAGTTTCAAGTTGCTCAACACCCTACATTGCCACAGTGTCATCATCTGACCACCGGAAACCCGGAATTCCAGACCGAAAACAAAAAAAACATGCCATTTGCCACCAGGAAGCCCAGTGCCATTGACCTCCAGACATCACATGTTTCCACATCATGTCATGCCCTGCAATGCTTGGTGGATTAATGCCTGTAGCTCCACTGGCTGCAGCTACCGCAGCTCCACCGGCTGCAGCTGCCGCAGCCCCACCGGCTGCACCCGCTGCCATGTTAACATCCATGCAGCCAATCTTCTGGTTTTTGCAACCTCAACTCGCTGCGGAGATTTGTTTAGTTTTGCAAAATGTAAAACAACATCCCCCACACCTTTTCCCATGATTTGCCACTGGTTGATGTCGGAATGAATATGACAATGACATACATCCCAAAGAGAAGAAAAATCCCATGATACAAAACACAAGCAACCACCGGTGTTTTTTCTACTCTGAACGTCATCCAGTGCAAGCGAGTCACACCATGATTTCTTTCCTGGAGACCAACCTGTTGCTCTGTGACGGAAACCAGCATTGCAGTCATATGGAAGGCTGACAATTCCTCCCGCCCCTCCACCATGTACGGCTTGCCAAACCCAGAAGCCATTCACCTAGCAGGAAATAAGCTCAAAAGTTCTGGGAGGGTGTCACATGGCAAGCTGAGACATCCCATCATTTTCACGCATGTCTGTCTGTATGTATGCGTGTGTGTGCACCGAAGGCTTTTTGAAAGGTCAATTGCCATCGCTACCCGCGACGGACAAAAAAGCTTGGGCTGCTATGTTTTTCAAAAAAGTTCCAGATCCATCCAAATGAAAGCGGGTTTTCCAAACCGTTCGGAATCTGTGGCCTGAATATGCTTCCACATCATGCCCACGCCAGGATCCACGGATGGCGGGGATGATCCTTCACAACCCATCTTCTTGGTGGTGCAGCACCATTGTTTCTTGGCTGGTGACCTGGCAGTTGATCGAATTTTGCTGTGAAAACCCCAGTAAAAGGCGCCGGTGGATCATCAAATCATAGCAAAAACTGACAGTTTTTTGTGTGCAGAATTGTAAGAATGTGAACGAAAACCGCAACATCGAACCTGAACAGACATGTGGATAGGGACAAAAACGCTACTTACTACAACTTTATATCAGATTTGGTATCCAAATTGTGTCTCAACATGGATGTGGTATGTATATTACTCCCATCTATTTCACTATATAACTTACCACCACTAATTACTACAATGACAACTATTTAGTACACTTTTAGCTACATAATCAGATCTAAAATTCCAAAATCCTTCCCAGTTCCCAGGCAATTTCCCCACCATGCTCGGTGCAAGTTGTTGAAGGCTGCATGGCAATCGAAAGCTTCGGAGGTTTCTACATGTTGAATGCTGCAGCCCGCCGCTTCGATAGAGCAGGCGCGGCACCTGAAGCAGAAACGAAGAGGGTAAACTCACATGGCGATTGCTGGAAAATCCCCAAAAAAAAATTACAGGAATACATCTTCGGAAGATCCATTTTCTATTGCCAAATTAGTTTACCAAAGGGTAACGACTATGTAACTATGAAGAACTAACGGTATATGTAATTTGTAGCTAAAATTAGCCATGTCTTATCAACACAAGCGATAGCTAATAGGCTATTTTGCCAACCTCATCGACCGAGGCACACATCACATTCTACTTGGACCTTGCTGTAAGCAAGGGAGCAGGCTGCATCTCCATGTCCTGACGGTCCACGGTTGCCAGGGCAGTTGCCAAAAAGACAAAACAAACATGTCATATCTTGTCCACTTGCATGAAAGGTGCAAAGGCTTCAAAAGGCATGAAAGGTTGATCCCATAACCCTTCCAGTACTTTGCTTTTACGTTCTCTGCGGTTTCAGGTTGAAAATTGAAAGGAAAAAAAGGTGGCTTCAACCAGGAGCAGTAGGAATGTCAAACTCTACTGAGGATCGGTATCAAAAAATTGGAGCTCTGCATGACTAGTGACTATTAAATAGCCTGTGTCAGACTCAATGGATCACCCTTTCCCAACATCTTCCGCATCTTCCCCACCCAAGCCCGCCCCACCTGCAAACACATGGTGCTGGGTCCACTCAATGCGACTTTGACACGTGGAGCCATGACCTGGCATAGTGAAAGGCGGCCCAGCAAACTCCAATTGATCCCTTCGCATCCGTTGGAACCGTTGGAACCAACGGAAGCTGAAACTACTCTCTTGGTGAGGTCAACCGCTGACATTATCAGGCTTACCGGGGCCCCCTGCCAACCATTATGAAAAACCATCTTACCGAATTCATTCAGCCAACCAGCCAACCCTGGAAAAGCCCTCCCAAGTCATTCCCCCCCCCATAAAGTCAGGCCTCCCAGGACACAATTCGCATCACAGCCCATAGCTGAAAGGGTGGTCTTTGCACAACCTTCCTGGAAGTTTCTGCAGCACCTGGTGTCCCGAGGTGTTGAGGTGGGCGAGTTTTGGAGCTGATCAGCTGAAACAAATTGAACCAAAACAGGTGGAAGGGGAGGTTTTTCACCAAGACATCTAGAGATGTCCTTTCCAAATGAAAAGGTCACAACTTGTGAGTGGCGGAAATCATGATTTTGGATTTTTGTTGGCCATCCCCTAAACAACATTCAAGCGACTTCCCCACAAGAACATTGATCATGGATCCGAAATGTAGCGTTTTTTTGTTGGAAATGTGGCTAGTGAAGGAAGCTGTTTTCTTCTCTCTGCACTATAGAGGTCCGGCGAATGAAGGGTGCTAGGATAGAAACCCAAGACTGAATAGAACCAACAGAAACTGACAACCATGGGCCAGCAAAATGGGTAAACGGCGGCTGTGTTAGCACTGTTGCCACAGCTATGAGTTAGCTTCATGTCCAGCTTAGCTTTGTTTTACCCGTTTACCATGGGATGTCTTAAAGGCATGTTTTATCAGGTTTTCCTTCACAAATAAGGACCAAGCACCAACCCCGGTGCTCCCCATTACCATAAGCATCTGGCTTGCCTGATTGGCTTGATACAAGTACATCCATGGGAGTTCACCCCTTTTTCCCACCTACCCACCACAAAGAAAGCCACCCAAACTAACCAATAAATAAACCGGGTTTCCAATCTCTCTTTTCAGCGTGCCACATGTGGCTGTCTCCATCGCAATAGAACTTCTCACAGCCGCGTTGCTCCCGGCTGCAGCACCATTTTTTCCTTGGGTCCAGCAGTTATGGTGTCTCGGCCAGGGTCAAAAAAGCATCAAAAACGTGAAGTGTTGGAATATGGGAGGAGATAGATTTCCAAAGGTCCCAAGTTTAAGGTCATGATAAGGTGATGAAAATATCCATCCCCAAAAAAATCTATGAATCTATGATTTCTGTCATGGGTTGCAGTTACCAGCAACTGATGTAAGGTTTTCGGAGTTGCACACGAACGAAAATGAACCAAAGCGCAGCACCTGCAACTTACTCAAAGGGTGCCATGCCGATACACCAATTTATGGATTCAAACAAGTCGCTTGGACACAGACCATCCTTGCTTCCAGTTGGAGAAGCCAGCATGGCAATCGTAGATATGACCTGCATCCTTCCCAACACCATGTGATACCTCCACATGGGTGTGTAAATGTAGACTTCCATGCCACGTGTGAGGACATCCCTTGTCCGCCGTCTTGCAGCAGAAATCCTTCTTCACGTCCGACCATCCAAAATACCAGTTGGAGAATCCTCGGCCCAATGAACCACCGAAACGATACTACTGCTTCTTCACGCGCAAACATGCAACTAGAAGGAGTCTTAGTTCTGGACCTAGTATGAACATGTGTAGTTGAACAAGGTTCCGGAGCAAAGTTCGAGCATCACCAGCCCCCAAAACCTTATCCCACACACCTTTTCACCCAAAGAAAAAAGCTCCAAAAAACTCCCAACAACAATCCAATCCCATCATCCAAGAATCCTTGATTACAATCATATGAATCTTTGTCCACCACCGGCACTTTCTCATAGATGGGTTTTGGATGAACATGATGAGGTACAGGTTTCTTCACATAAACGGTTTTGGAAGGCTGTTCCACCTTGATGAGCTTCGGAACCATCTGCACCCGGGTTTTGTAGATCACCTCATGGTGGGTCACCCCATGGTGGGGAAAACCCCAAACAGGTCGTTTTTTGGTATGGGAAACTCCACGTGTTATATATTTAACTCTTACAATTTTTTGGGGGGGGGTTTCTTGACCTCTGGTTGCCCAAAAAACAAATCCTTCCAAAAATAGTAAGTACACGACTTCAAACAAAAAAAAAGAAGAAATTGATAGAAAATGACCATACCATGTTTTTTCTCCATCATGATTTGGGTCGGATTCCATCCTCCAAAAAAATAAAAACAACTGGGACGTGTCTTGGTAAATTTCACCTCTTTCCTTCCCCCCACCTGCTGTGGCAACTTCACAGGGATGATTTTAGGAGTGCCGGGCACTTCGTAAGGAACATCCTTGTGGACAATTTTCACCTGGTGAGGCAAGCGTAGAAGGAGGGTTCGGTGTCAAAAACTTCGATGATCCAAATGGGTTTTTGTGATCGCGTCGTAACTGGGGCCTGTGTTTCTAGAGAGAGACCACTAAACTGATATATTTGCACCTACATACATATGTCATATGTCTTCTATAGGCTACTTTGACTATATTTGGGGTTTACAAGCTATACGACGAATCATATACGAAGCATTCCAGCAATCATCATCCAAGTAACAACGGGCGAACGACTGAGGTCACTTTTTTTAATCCTTTCTTATCTTGAGGTCCATACAAGTTCGGCCATTCGTTTGTGTGGATGTTTTTTGGCACTTTCTTGGAGAAACACCATTTTTTGAACACAAAAGTCCCACGGCGTTTTTTGCTCCGGGTCCGGGTGTCAAGATGACCCTTTTCACACGTTCCACACCAACTGTTCCCATGGGACCGGTGCCCCCAACCTTGGGTTTTTTGGGTTCGATATAGTGTGGCACTTGCACCTCCTGACCAAGGTGGTTCCAGCATGTGGTTTTTGCCGGAGTTGGAAACTCTGGGATGCCGTGGGATGGACCTCAAAAAAAAAGCTTGGAGAAATCCGTATGAAGCAGCAAACTGCAGGTATTGCTGTGGATATTTTTGCATTCCAATTTTTCCTATTCCACCTGGAAACCGAAGGCAAAAATGTCAAGTGTCCTTATGAGACGACCCCACCCCACAAAAGGGGAAAAAAAACACCTGTGCCCCACACTGGCCCACCCCATATGATGCTACAGAAGGCGGTCCTTGATTTTGGTGACGGTTCGATACTCCGTCTTATCCACGATGACTGGCTTGCAACCAAAGCCCTTCAAATAGCAGCACCAGCGCTGATGGTCCGTGGACCATTTATCCACTTCACTCCTTGAGAAACGCCCCGCCGAAAGTTTGTCTGGATTCCCTGTGTTTAAAGATTAAGACATAGTTTGCTTCATTCACTGCGTTTTTCCTTCATGTGCACCACCAAAAAGATCATCCAAATCTTGCCTTCTTCTTGGCATCTCATTTTTGAGCCATCGACATTTTGACATTGGGGACATGACGAAAAATGTCAAGTCCCATCTGTGCAAAATTCCCTGAAACCCAGATCAAGGCACTTATCTTCACAGGAATAGGGTGGAGGCGCTTTCACCTGTCATCATGGGCTAAAACTTCGGGAAATGAGATCATGAGAGATTCGAAAAATGAAATTAAGTATACCATTGAAGTCAAGTATTTCATCTTTGAATTGGGATATCTTTGAAATATACAAGATACCAAAAAAATGTAAGATACATACACTGAAAATAGTATAAGTTTCCCTCATCAATCCCTCAAGATCATCCCCTGAAGGGTCATCAACTGGGCTCCCGCACCTGCACCGTCTTCACGGTGGTTACGGGTACAGGCACTTCCTTCTTCACGGGTACGTCCACGGGTACATGCACATCGTGCACCACCCACTTGGGAACTTTTTTCACCTGGAAAATGGTGAAAAATCCCATTTTAACCTTCCCAAATTGGGGTGATGGTGAACAGATACCATCATCTAGGAAAGCTTTTTGTCAAGTAAACTGTGTATATATGTAATATACGTATACACACATATGTACATTATATGCATATATTTCCTGAGAAAATCGAAAAGGCAGACTGTTCAATCCACAAATTCATCCATCTATCAGCTTTTAAGCAGAGCATCAACCCTTCCAGAAAGGAGGTCTACTTTTGCACCCCAGGGCAAGCTGCACCAAACGTCAACAAACACCCCAGATCTGCCTCTGCTTTGCAGGCCCGTTGGAAATGGGTGCAGCAGAAGGTCTGCCGATCTTCCTCCCAAGATGTCTCCTAAGCTGCTTTTTTTTGTCTTTAAAATTCAGAACTGATGAGTGGAATCTTCGCGATGTGCTTGCTGGCAAATTCACACTGATGAGCTGTCTTGCCCCCTCCAATGCTGTTGCAAAGATGGTTTGGGCTGGTTTAAGTCAATAAGCTCAGCAAAAAAGACAAAAAAGACCGACCAAAAAATCTACTCACCATCTGGAAAGTAGAGGATGCCACCCCAGCATTTTTGTCAAAGCATATCAACCCCATCAACCCTTCTTCCTTGATTCCACCCCCCTATAGGGTTTTTGTTGGGACCGCAAGGCCTCCGATGGCTATAGCTGCTATGCCAAGACTCCCAATTGGCAAAATCAGTGACCTCAGTATCGGATCCCAAAGGTGCCACGAAAAAAAACACACCACGACTTGGTGAGCTGGAATTTTTTCTCCCCTCCAAAAAATGGGATAAATCGGGAAAATCCCCATATAATGATGGGAAAATATCCATTTTGAAGAATCAAAACTGGATTCGCTGGAAATTCGGGTCCAAATTACCTATGTACATCCCCAAAATTTTGTCTCCTTGATCCTATTTGATGCTGAAATCGCCTAGTGGCGGGGCTGATCATCGAACTCACATTCCAAGATCTCAAAAAAAAAACAGTAGCCACCAAACTGCCATCTTCAACTGAAAAAACACCTTGGATATTTAGGAAGAGATATTGAAAAGAAATCAATCGAAAATTATGTGTACCAGGTGATTCTAAGTGACCTTTTTATACCCATTTGGAGGTCACTTAACCTTGCAAAGGGTAACGGATCACCATCCCAAAAGGATTACAAAGAATTGCGAGATATGGATATATTTATGATTATGCAATGTTTGTTCAATTCTGGCTATTCAACATGAGGTGATGCTTGATCATTGAATGGCTCAAATACTAGGCAATATGACCAACCACAACGCTAAGACTGGAGGATTAAATGAGTAAATCTAGTAATAAATTAAAAGCGAACAAAAATAAACCATGCTATACCTCTCTACAATATGTATAACCTACATATAATTTCCTCATAATTCATCATCTACCCACACATAAAAGTGTATAAAAAAGAACCGTTTAGGCCTTTTAGGTGTTACTCATCATTATACATCACCCCATCAACCATCCACTAGGACAGTTTCAAGGAACGCAGTCAGGTTCCGTGGCAATAGGTGGGATCTCGTCCATCGCCGGTGCGTTGCCCCACAGGAAGAGGTAGCCAAGGCCTTGGCACATCGAAGAGGTAAAGATGGCCAGTTCCTTAAGTGGTTTTAGACATGTGGTTTACTAGTGGTCAATCTCCTCCAAATCAGGAAACATAGGCCTGAGGACAAACCCAATTTCTGAAACAACCATCTTTTTCAAAAAAAACACAAAAAGGAAGCACTTGTGGGATGATTTTTGTCGGTGATCTTTGGATGTTGGTGCGTCCTCATTGATCAATGGCATCTTACAAATCACCCTGAAGGTAAATTGATCAAGATTTTCCCAAAACCCATAGCCTGTCACCCTTGGTCCTGCCTATCAGCACAGGGAGTGCCAGCATACAAAGAATCGCACCAACCACTGGTGAGCGGCCACTGACCAACACATGAGCCTCCTGGATGGGAAGAATGTCTTCGCAGCTGCATATTTGTGTCAATCTAGTTGTGGTTTCGCCATAAGTCACATGGGTAAATACACATTCCGGATGTCTTGCCCAACTACTTCTCAGATGCTACTTGGAGGACATTGGGGTGAGGCTTCCTCAGCTAACTGAGCCCCATCTCTGCGAATGAGAACCCGAAACGTCCCCCCTTCTTCCGTCCTTGTTGATGCTACCATGACCTTCACCTACATACTTCAAACTGGTGACCCTCTCATAGGCACCTTTGCCTGTCATGGGGCGTCACTGCAGGCACAGTGCTCGGGCAGGTCATGCCATGTCATGCCTATACCTCACCAATCCTCTTGGTATATTTCCTATGCTCCATGGTCCAAAACCGAGTCAACAAAACCCTACTTTTCATTGGCACCTTTTCCAACCACCTTCCAATGTTCAGATGCCACAGCGCTCTCCCCACAGGCGCCATCAGCACCACAGGCGCCACTAGCACCACCTCGACACCAGTCAGCTGAGCCGTTTCAAAATGATTTCCCCATGGCCCACAGCATCGAAACGAATTCACCTTACACGAAATGCCAAGTTACACACCCCAGCCGCTGCCATGACCTGAGGTTTCAAGTGGAGGTGGTTGGAAAAATCTCTGACTTTTTGTGGGGAGCTACGCAGTGCATAGCAATGCGTTTAGGGCTTGGAAGGTACCGACCTCGGGGGGCCACACACTTACCTTGGTTGCCCATGAATCGATTCCGACTACAACACCCAAAAAGTAATAAGCCAATAAAACACAATCTCATTCCAAATACAAAATAATAAAAATAACCATCCAACAACTTTTTTTTTCTCTGCTGCACTATTTTAGTTTGGAATCTAGTCTCTTTAAAGGATTTTTCAGCCTTCACACCCCACAACCAGAAAGCCAGCTCCAAAAAGGGCCTTCCCACTGCTCAGTTTTGATCTCGGCTGCCCTCGAAAACCTACGACCGAATCACCAACTTGAGCCAAAGCTTGCATGAAAAGTGCCACGATTTCACCATTCGAAGGTGCCGCGGAAACTACCCTCGGCTGGCTAGAACATGGACCTGGAATGAAGATGTCTTCCTTGGAGATGGTGGATTTTCCATTGCCAGGGTTTAGTTTTCCGGAGTGTGGTGGGTGGTTGGAATCCCTAAGATGAAGGTTTGCAAAATCAATTTTCCTCTTGATGTCAGTGTGATTTCAAGTTCCAGCTATTGGTTTTCGGATGTTAACGGTTGACGTTCCGGCAAGTTGGATGCGGGAAGCAACCTCCAGTGAACCTTTGCTACCTCACTCTGTCTGGCTCCCTCATCCTTCATTGATTGGATGGTTTGAAAAGGATTACCCCCCTGAAATTTGACACAGATACCGGACCCAAAATAGCCATATACAGCACTGTCAATGGGGATATATTTTCCAAACCATCATGTCTGGTACTTATGACATATCGGAGGGATTAGTGATTATTCTAATTAAAATGCAACATTGCAACATTTCACATCCCCAAAATCATGAAGTGTTAGGACTTTTTTGTGGAAGGATCCTACTACAAACTGGCGCAACTTTTCTGATTGGCGTTGAAAACGAGAACTCGATCCCCAAACTCAGTGAGACTTCTGGTTGGTGGTTGGCTGCCTATCCCTAGGAAACCTTACCTTGCCAAACATTGACATGACACCATCATGCAAAGAAACTGATGCAGAAAATCATGCTGCCAGTTCAAATGCCAGAAAAAAACACTACAACACTAGAGACGATAGAAACACTGAAAATCAACCAATCTGACTGTTCCACTACTTGAATTAACTGGTCCAAGAGTTCCTTTTTGTGCAAAGAAACTTGTAAAATCTTTTTACTCCAGTTCCTTCACTCCTCCCAGCCATTCATAGCCTCCCAGCCATCATTTTTTCTCCAACTGCCTCACTGTCAAGCACAAAACGGCTATGGGCATCTTCACCATCTTTGGTCTGCACCCAGGTGACGAAAGGTGCGCCGTGGCCAGCATATTCGACCTCATGAGGTTGCCCACCCCCCCGTCTCTGAGGTGCACATCAGGGCACATCTTGGCACATCTCAACAAGCTCTCAGTCACCTTGAAATAAAAAGTTACCCACCATGAAACTTCATGACTCATAGAAATGCTCCGCTATCAGTTCTGTAAGGCACTGTTTTATGCAAATTTCCAGCATGCCTATGTCTACGCTCACCACCTTGGTTGCTTGTCAGAACACGATGCGAATACCTTGCTCAAAGGGTAGTGGACTGCTGCCTTCCCAATCGCTCGGAGGAGTTGTTCCAGTGACCTGAGTGATGCTAACGGGTTGGCAGTCAAGCCTACCGTCCAGGGATTTTCAGAAACTGGGATCCTCACCAGGCGACCAACCCTGAACTCTCCATTGACTGACTTAACGTACCTGCTTTACTTGCTGGTTGCACCACTGTTTTGACTCGGCATTTCCTACTCCAAAAAGCAAAGTTGGAAATGTTCAACCATCACCCCACGGATAAAAAGAGCAGAAAGCCTTCATCCGAAGACCTGAAGCTTTCTGCCCCCAGTACTTCACAGTTTTGCTCCCTGAAGGATCATTTAGCAAACTCACACTCCAACAGCTGCGTCTCACCCCTTACAACCCCCCCCCCGAAAAACATGCTGCCAAAGTGGCACGGCCATAGCATAGGAAGATGCCATCCTTCAAGAAGATGGCCTCCAGAAACACCAAAAAGACACCAATGACACAAGAGGTGACATTGACAATGCCATCAAAAACTAAGGGGAACAAACACACACTGAGATGCGCACATCACTTGCATGGTCATGTCCACAGAAGGTTGCTTTCACCATCTTTGACTCCACAAAAGCCTGGAAGAGACCTGGATGTCATTTTCAAAGTTTCTGGATTTTATACAGACGTGGAACGTCTGCGTTCCAAAGCTACCAACCACTTCAAATTATATACCTCCCTGGCTTATGTAACATCACATCAGGTGACCATCCACTGAACTTGCAACCGAAGAAGCCGCTATTGAGGGTGGAACTACCCACCACGCGGTCATAGCCCAAGAAACGCACCAAGGATGGCACCCAGCACCAAGGTCGAGGTACCATACCAGCCTGCAAGGCAGCCTCGAAGAGATGCTGGGTGCCATGCACCGGTGTCAAATGCCCATACTCCGGGAGCCTGAGCTTTTCCAGCTGACAACAAAGGGAGCAGAAACCTGGCTAGATACCCTTCCTCCCATAAAGACACCAACAAGTTTAAGGTATTGATGGGCATAGCGACATAGGTCACACAAAAACAACCAAACAAACCAAAAGAAAGGAGTGATCAGAATCAACTGAGGCAACAACAACAACAACAACAACAACAACAACAACAACAACAACAACAACAACAAC
>DF241190.1:59313-126170 GCA_000507305.1 Breviolum minutum Mf 1.05b.01
CAACAACAACAACAACAACAACAACAACAACAACAACAACAACAACAACCAACAACCAACAACCAACAACCAACAACCAACAACCAACAACCAACAACCAACAACCAACAACCAACAACCAACAACCAACAACCAACAACCAACAACCAACAACCACAACCACAACCACAACCACAACCACAACCACAACCACAACCACAACCACAACCACAACCAACAAACCCCCTCCATCACCTCCTTCCACTCCGTTTTTCGCCACTAAGAAGCGGGATGTGAAAATACGCCAAGGACGGAAGTGCCGCCAACTCGTTGGAGAGGCTACGGAAGCTGGCCACCGTCTCAGGGCTGAAGGTTTCATAACCTGCCAGCGCAATGGGGGAAGCAGGTGTGGTATTTACACGTTACCCCCCCCCGACCCAGGAACAAATCACAAACGAAAGTTTTTCGTTTATAGGGATTCCCTACCAAAAATAAAAAATATATATAATCCTGGTGGCGACGGATAGTTCCAACCGAAAACTCACATGGCGATCGCTGGAAAATCCACCATTTTCAATAGGAAATACATATTCATTCATGGTGGAATTTTTTCCACTGCCATGTTAGTTGCCGGGGGCGGGTGTCAAATATGAAAACATGTACATGTATATATATGTATATAATATGCGTGTGACACATGCATATAACTTAGTTGTGCCCCTTGAACTAAAACAAACGGATCGTCATGACATGTCATGACTTGTACTAGTCCAAACATGCCACGTCTTACAAACTAAATAAAGCATGCATGGCACGAACTTCTTTTCAAATAACTGTCCACTCAACTCATATCCATACCTTCATATATAACCATAACACAAGCCGCCATTCAGTAACCGAACCCTTCCCCCCAAGTGACGAATCTTCGGATCGGGGTGGTTTCCTCCCGAATCAAAGAACCACAGGCGTAAGGACTCACCATCCACTCCTGGCAGTTCCACCCCCTGCGCTCGCTTGGGGTTGGAGGCGTTAACTTCCCTCCCAATTTTCAGTAAGGGAAATAAATACGTGGAAGTATGTAATTAATGAAATTAAATTCATTACTGATTGGTGGGTGCTAATTTCCCTTCCATTTTCATTAGGGAAATACATGGAATGATGTAATGATATATGCTATACTGACATACTGATCTCTGGCTGCAACAACAAAATCAATCAATTATCCAATGGGTGAGTTGCAACTTGCAACTGTTTGAGTATATAAATATACATGTCATACCGTAAACGCCCCAGGCTTTTTGCACCAAAGAAATCTGTATTACCATCACCCGTGGTGAAAAACCCATCATCACCCCTGCCATGACCCGAACCTTTCGAGCTTCCAACAGTCAGCGTGTGGTTGAAAGATGTGGCGCCTTTGGCTACACAGCCTGGCAATTCATAGATCTCCAGTAGATCATTTCGACTCCAGGGTGCATCATCATCATCATGGTTCCCAGGGACATAGGTCCAAGGAATCCTGATTCGAAAAGCTCCTCCCTCTTATCACCAGGAAGGGTTCACCGGTTGGGGTTAAAGCTTCATCGCTAAGACATGGCATCAAATAGGTGTGTCACATTGAGGTTTCTTCAAATGAGTTGTATATATTACCATAGTTGCGATAGGTCTGGAGCATAATATGAACAGCACTTGGATGTTGGTTCCTTCCCAAAGAACATGTTACAGCAACGTTTCGTCACTGATTTTTGCGAGCTAAGGTCCGTCCTTGTAGATGTGAAAGAATTGGGTGTGCTTCGGCCATTCAATGGAACGGGGATTGCGGTGCAAGATCATATGCCAAAATCTGTCGTTCCATTCTTCCTCTGTCTTTTTTTGGTATTTTGATCCTAGAGTGCAGTCCAAAGAGCTCATTTTGAAGAAGAGGCTCCAGCAACTTCATCATGGAAGATTTCCAATCTTTGTCTTCCATCTGCTGAAACGGCCTGAATTGAGTTCATCGGCAAATGGAGCATTGTGTAACGCCAGCACATGCACACGAGGTGCCGGTAAACAAATGTTTCCTTGCCTACCATCTAAAATATCACCGGTGAAGACCACGAAGTGTGGAGAGACCTGTCCTGAGTAGATTCGAGACTACAGTGACTACAGGCACCCGCTAATCAGCAACAGAATTGCCACTGCCACAGCCAACAGCACCGGCACCGCCGGAAGAACAACCACAACCACAACCACAACAACAACAACAACAACAACAAGAAGAACAAGAAGAGGAGGAGCATGCACTTAAATATTGAAAACCCTTCAATCGTACCACCTGTCAAAGCCTCTCCCAAAAGTTCAAAAGTTCGATCAAGGTCCCAGCAGCGTAGCACGGATCGTAGAATTTGGATCACGTCACCTTTGTACGTGTCCAAGTCTACTCGATGTCCACGACCATTCGTCCAGAAACGACAGCTCTCGGGGAAACGATGAACCTCGTGAAAGCGAGGTGAAGCTTAGGGGAAAGGTGTTTAGGAGTTTGTCAAGGGAAAAATGGCATGGTTTTTTCCCAGAAAATGTAAGGAACCAAAGCAAGTTCTAAAGGGACCAATGACGTTTGGCGATTTGGAACATGTAGCGGTGACCAGCGACCAAGCTCATTGTGATCAAGGAAGAAGCGGTTATGAAGCACATACACCCTCAAATACTGACAGTTCGCCCCCTGAAAAATGATGGTTGGAAGATGATCCTGTCCTTTTCGGACCCAGTAAAAATAGTAAAACTTCAAAGGCCTATGGGGGCGTTCAACTCCAAGGAGTGTATATATCTCATCATCTTGGATCTTTTTGCCTCAAGGTCTCATGGCCCAAGTTACATCTGTCAACTGCGCAATGCGAATGGCGTGGCCTGCGGCCACCTCGCAGGCGACATGGACTCAATGGCTTCCCCACGGCATCCTTCCCCCCAACTCTCCCCACCTTCAATTGCACGTGGCCAAGCACTTCCATCACGAAAAAACGAGTCCTTTTCCAATAAGCAAAAACTGCCCATTCGCCTCCTAACTTCAACTTCATACCCAGTTGAGACCCCAAGATCAAAATAGAGATTTGAGTGGGAATAGAAAAAATCTTCATACCGTTTCCATTCCACCGACCTTCCACTCTGAAATATGCTCTGTGAATTTGTTGATATTTTTTGAGCCAATTGCGGGCAGTGTTGTGACGGTCCTAATTACGTCCAGGAAGCATGTTTTTTCACAGAAATACATGGCTATCAACCACCAGAGTGACCTGTCAAGACCCGATGAGACTGCATGGGGGTTCCTTTTCATCATGCATGTATAAGGGACATGTATATGTACTCGACGTGTGCATATGTATATATATATATAAATACATAAATATATATATATATGTGTGTGTGTGTGTGGGTATATTATAGTCATATATAAATGCATTTGTGTTCGCAGATTTCCAAAAAATTGTGGAGAATAAGAGTCGTTCAGACATCGCTTGTGACAAAATTAAAGAGAAAAATACATTTCAACATTCAACAGTTTCCCCCAATGGAACCACATGTCCAATCTACACCCCGGAAGATTAACATGGAACCTGAAAACGATGGTGTGGAAGATGATGTTCCTTTCTAAATGGGTGATTTTTAGGTTCCATGTTAATCTTCCGGGGTGAAATCCTTCCCTTTTTGATCCCCCAAGCTGATGGGCCCTTCCTACTGAGACGTCCCCACGAAGGCCAGTCAACACCACCGGCTTCCCTGGACCTTGGAAAGCCACAATTTGATGATGAAAGCCGTGAGGCAAAGGAAGCAGCAACAACAGCAGCAACAGCAACAGCAACCACAACCACAACCACAACAACCACAACCACAACAAGCACAAGCACAACCACAACAACAATATCAACATCAAATTGTTTGACAAAGAAACGCGTGTTTTCAGTAGAGAATCAAATTTTGAAAGGCCTTTAGGTCTTTAGTGACAGCAATTGAGGACAGCAAAGAAAGATATAAAGATAAATCAGATAAATATATATCAACTGTACACTATCTCACTTTGACTGGATCTGTTTTTGAATGCAAGGAGTTTTGGATCAATTTGACTCCTTGAAGAACCTGAAGATCCAAGAGTCGGCCATATCCCCAACAACCTTAGGGGAGTTGATGCAGCCCTCAAGGGAAAGCAAACCACTGAGGTTCCTGGGCCTAAAGGACCTGTTCGAAAGCGTTGGCGAAACTCCTGGAAACTCCAAAAAACCGTGGGGTTTTTTGAGCTTCCAGTGGAGAATGACTTTGAGACTCAACATTTGACCTTTTTGGAGTTGCAAGGATTCAAAATCCAAGAAAAATACTTGTCTATGTTGTTTGTTGGGCCCTTGCACTGAAGGATTTTAACACACTGGGAGGCTTTCTCTCCTACAATCCAACACGGGAGTTTCAAACACAGGTGGAAGTCGTGCCAGACCTCAACTCTCAACTTCAAATCGGATCTCGGATCATCCTTTCAAAGGCAATGTATCTAAAATGCAACCACCCCGAAATCATCCAAGTGGATTTTTTCTCTGAAAAAAAAAAACTAATTCCTCCGGAATTAAACTCTAAAAAATCTCGAGGTCTCCATCTCCTCGGCAGAAAGGCTGGCACCATCAACTCGTTCAAAGTCACAGCTGCCTGTGGCAACTGTGAAGCTGGCCACCTCAGTCCGCCCCGGGCTGGTGGAGTTGACCAACATGACCATCGGCTGGTTGGTTTTTTCTCGGAATCTGAAGGGATTTTTGCAACAAAACAAGAACTTTCCTATATAAAAGGTACCCCTATTGGTTGGTGCCTCACTTAGATACAAGTACTTAAACCCACTACCAAAGTTGGCACGCGAATATAGGAGGAGGGGAAGGTAATACTATCTTCAACCTTGAGGATGTCCATGGTGAGCAGCTTCCGACGAATGGGAGCCCTTTTTTTCCGAACACCCACCCGCAACTGTACAGCCGCCTAAGGGGTGCGCCTCTTCAACCAGCGAAAACCATGGCAGCCAGCAATGGCCACCAAAAATTGCTGGGCCGACATGGGTATGTTTGTCTCAAAGTTTGAAGAAAACATCTAAAGATCGTAGAATTTTTACAAGCACACTTCTTGGATGTTAACTCACGAACCCCTGGTTTCTTTTTTACAGATCATATTTTACTATAAGTCAAACAGAGATGGATGGGCTTTAGTAGCCATAATTTTTGAGACAGACATCATCCAATGTTCGCCATCTTGTTGCCCGAGCCCCACGGATGCTCATCTTTAAACTCGTCAAAATCCTGGATCATCTTGAACGGACGGAGGTGACGGAAGAGGACAATCAAACTGGAACAAAAACCCATTCAAAAAATTGAAAGCCCAAAACCTGCGACGATTGAACATCGGAAATTGAAATTGAACTCGAAAAAAACACTGTATGATGTAGTATATACATATACCTTTGAAGACAACTCATGAAGCTCTAAAAACTTGAATTGGAATAAGCATTGCCCCCATCAATACAGAAATCGATCGGATAGATTACTTCCGGAAGCTGAGGATACATCGGATACATCGCTAAATCATGGGAGCTTGACACCTTTGCCTGCCTTCCATAAATGACCTTGCTACGACAAATGATTTTGGGATTCTCAAAGATTCACCACGAGTTGCCCCAAGTTGAGTTTCTCCACAAATTCATCCAAGTCACTCGATCTTTGTACAGCCTGGCGGTAGGTTGGACACGAGTTGGGCAGTTTTTGTTGAAACGCGGCAAAATAAAAACTCTCATAACAAGTGACATCCATGTCTTGACGCTAACATTAGCTGGCTGCAAATTTATCGAACTTTATTCCCAAAATCAGCAGATCTGCTTTGATGGTACCAAAATCCAGCTGTCTTGTCTGATTGCTGGAGGGTTTTTATGACGTTGATCAATCCCAAACGCCCAAACCGCCGCCTTTGCTCATCCTCCCAGTCCTCCTTGGCACCATAACGGTCGCCATCCCACCTGACCCATCAACGGCTGAGCATCACAACATCCCCCGGCCCAAAGCATCAGGTGGAGTAGTCTCCACCAGCTTCAAATTTCTCATGCAAACCCAGGAACCAACTAATCCAACTAATCCAACTTTGGAACCTCCCAAAAAAAAAAAAAAACTCCACAAAGTTCCCATCCAATGAAAAAATCCAAACTTCCCAACTTCCCATCCCTCACAAATCTCCATCACGAATCTGTTCCAAGGAAAAACTCACCACGAAAATCAGGGACTTTTTGGCCTACTTTGGATAGGTACCAGGGAAGCCCGGATCAAATTTTTCTCCACCCTTCCAAGTCATGATTCATCCTCCGCACTCCCCCCCGGGTACCATCTATCCGCATCCATCGCTCTGCTATGAGCTTCCTGGATCGCGCGTTCGGCCTGGCGAAGACCCGAGAAATGGACGGCCATGTTTGAAGTTGACGTTTCGATGATTTTTTCCAAGGCTGGTATCATTTTTGGTATCAATTCCATCAGATTTCGGGGGGGCGTAGGTGACTTTACCCAAAAAATAAAAATAAAGTCCAGGAAGCAATGCTTGAAAGCGTCAATTTCCGCCATGAAGGCATGGCTTGAAGAGCAACAACTCAGAAAAAACACACATCATGGCGACTAGTTACTAGTTGTGTTCCGCAATCAGAATCTCCAGTGAAGTCATTGTCATAGGAACTTGTTCCATTCCCGTTGTCATTTTAGAGCCTCCTTTTCATGCATCTCTTCAATTTCCAGATCTGCAGCTTCCTCTATGGACATGGTCGCCAAAGGATGGGGACATCTAAAGACCTCAGCTCAAACGTCGAGATTGATAGTTTTTTTCCTCATCACCCTCAGACTCTACAACTTCTATCACTTTCCCCCCACCTAACCCAGATTTTCACATTCTCACTAACATCGTGCCCTTGGCGCATGAATCAGAAAGCATCCATGAGGGGTTCATGCAGAAGTTTCACTTACATAGCATGTTGCACTTTGAAACCAGGTGTACATCTTAAGAGCTTCATCCTTGGCTTCAAACTTATACATCTTTATGCGGTACACATACAGTATATATAATATTTACAAACATCATATAATTATTGTGTCTATCTGTATATATACTCGCATCCCAAACAGGATACCAAGTTTCCCTGCTTGTCCTTTTGCTTGCCAAGGTAAATTCATGGTAAATTCATCCCTGAATCCCTCCCATGGACAACGTAGGTCCCTGCCGAGTAACCATTTCTCGGTAGAGTTTCTGGAGCTCGGATCGATCCTAGCTAATCGAGTTGGAAAATTATTGCAGTTGCTGATGTTTTAATTAGTCAAATTGGATCATTTCCCCAAGTAGGGGGTAAAAACAAAAAATATTTGAAATCACCATCTAGTGATGCTTTTTATCCCAACATCCAACCATCCAAGCTGCTATCAATACATTACGAAATTTGCTGGCGTTTCTTTGAGTTATTTTTGGACGAGACTGATCAGCTTCTTGAAATCAAGTGAATTTTCAGGTAACCCTCCAGTAAACTAACATGGCCATAAAAAAATCCCCCATTTTTCTTGGTATGGTGGATTTTCCAGGCAGCTGGCAGTTAGTTTACACACGAGTTTCGTTGGAAGATTCCTCCTCCGTTCAGTGCCCGTTTGAGCCCTTCCGATCCTGGATGCGAACCATGTAGGGTTTTTCCCTCACCGGCTCATTTTGCACGGGCCCTGCACCAGGACCACCTCGTGCCTTCCGCGAGGAAAAATCAAACAGAATTTCAAGGTACCAAAAAATGACCCCGAAAATACTGGTGACAGGAAAATCGTATCTCTCACCACGATGACCAATTGATCATGCTCAAGCCCTCCAAAAAAAATTGAGGACTGACTCCCAGGTTCCCGGGCGATCATCATCTCCAGCAGCGGCAGTTCTTGTTGGGCTGAGGTGATGTTCTCTGGCACCTCAACGTTGAAACCAGAAAATCCTCATGGCTAATCCATGTTGATCACCTCATCATCCAAATGTTTAACACTTCCATGGATTTTGTTTAAAGTACCTTACAGTAAACTTATACAACGATCCACACACAGATCCATCAAAAAAGCAGCCAAATCACAGCTGTTAAGCCAAGAGACCGATGCCACAGCTCGACGGAGCAGCATCAAAATAAGATCTCGCTCCTGGGTGGAGAAAAAAAAACGGCCGGGAGCAAAGAACCTTTGATGCTTTTGCACACTTGGAGTTGTTTTCTTTCCCAATTTGGGGGGTGGAAATATTTATTAAAAACAAATCATGCTGAATAAAATGTCAGCTGAATCAAGGATTGGTTGCAGTACCCACCGGAAGTTTAACATAGCCCCTGAAAATGGATGGTTGGAAGACTACTTACCTTTTGGGAGGGTAACTTTTCAGGGGCTATGTTAAACTTCGGGGGTGTAAATGTTTTTCATTGCAAGTCAAGATGCCATGTCTTCATCAAATGAACTCCCGGCACCCCAGAGGTATTCATCTCCAAGATCCTCGCGCTTCTTGCTAAACCTCAGTTTTTTTTCAGATGCAGCCCCAAAAAGGATGGTGTTTTGCAGCAAATTGCAACAAAGTCACCAGGATCTTTCTAAAGCATACATATATATAAATACATTCTATACAAATACGCTTGGTATTTCAAAAAATAATCAACAATATTGGAATGAATATACTACATTCATGTGCCAATATTGCATCTTCTTCCATACCATCTCCACAAAGCTTTTTTTTGTTCACAACTTAAAGGACTTAGTCCCTCAAATTGCCCCCCATTTTTCCCCACCATTTTTGTTGCCGTTACCCAAGGAACAAGTAAGCCACTTTCTCATCCAACTCTTTACAGCGCTTGTAACGCGCAATCTTTTCCTCCCTCTTGGTGGCAGGGTCGGCAGATTCCTGGTGTTTTTTTTGTTGTTGTGATTTTTCCGCCCACTTTTTTCAATGCGGGACTGGAGGATGCATTAAAGGACATCCTGATAAAATCTGATACAATCAGCTGATGTGGTGCTGATGTATGACAACAACCTCACGACTCACAAGTATCAACCGCCTCAACCCTTTGAACTGGGGAAGATGTGAAATCTTCTGATGAAATCTCACAACCTATGGTGACTTAAAAATACACCCATCATTGGTGAATTCGTCGAAAACCATCATCCAAGCTCCAGTGATTGTGAGCAATCTGTCATGGGTTTTTGTCCGCTTGGGATGGTTGAAAAGCTCAACTAGTTGGGTCATCTCACTACCTGAAATCGACACGCTGCGAACCCTCCCTTCAACCCGACCTGCTCCCTGTCGATGGCCACATAATCATCAGCGTGTCCAATGCATAATCTTTGGCAATCTGCCGCAAAAGCACCTGGGTTGGAAGCAACTCAACGCTTGTCCCATCTGTATTATTCATTTCTCAGAAGCTAGTCACCTTCCAAGCTGCCTAACAGCATTTGGGAATATCTTTGACATGGAATCCGTTCAACTCCCAACCATCCGTTCACAGCCACCACGTTTTTGACACACCGAGGTGCGCCAGAAGACCAAGGCTTGACGCAAACTCCCCAAGCGTTTCTCCATATCTCGTGTCGCAGCCACCACCTGACACAGCCGCCGCGCTCTGGGACCGTGAGGTGCTAAGCAGGGACTGGAAACATTGCAAGGAGATTCCCAAATTGGAAAAATGTCATCTTTTTTTTCAGCTTCCAATTGGTCAACCTTTTTGTTCTGCATCAATTCCCAGCACCTTATCTTTGAAGTATGAAACAAAGCCTCTCAATTTGACACGCACACAACTCGTTTTTTCGCTCTCCATTCCTTTGCCCTCATTTGGTACCCTCATTCGGTACCTCTGCCAGCATGTAAGGTACCAAGAGGTATTTCAAGTCCATGGTACCTGAAAAAAGGTCATTGACTTCGTTTTTTGTTGGGGAAATGTTCATTCATTATCCCCCCGTCTTATGTGCGCTTTCTTTGGAACTTTCCAACCCGTGATACGCGGTAGGAGTTTATGGCCTGCTACGTGGTTGTTTTTCAAGAACGAACTGGAATAGGGCCGAATGTCCTTCATTTGCATGTGATACCATTCCACAATGTTGAGCAAACTAGAAGAGTTCAGCCCTATTGAATTGAGAGAAAGGTGAGAGATGTTTCCACCTATGAACCATCACTTGTGGTGATTTTGGCTCCTGTTTCCATCTCCTCCACACACTGTGGCGCAACTCCAAATTTTCCACATCTCCTTTAAATCTTAAACTAGTTGGTGGTTTCAACCCCTTTGAAAAATATTAGTCAAAATGGGAATCTTCCCGAAATAGGGGGGAAAATAAAAAATGTTTGAAACCACCACCCAGTAAATCATGGTACTGATGTCGTCCAGCTCCTCATTGGGTGAAAAGAGCCGGAGCTGCATCACATTTGCACCAATCTCTTTAAGCTGCTGCATCCTGAGTCGGCCACGTTTATGGCCCACGGGCTTTGTTGGAAAAGTTTGATGCACTAAAAAGAAGGGCCAACCTCAAGGAACAAGCTAAACCAGGACTTTCAAATTGTTTGTATCGAAATTACCGGGATCAAAAAATCGTTATTCTTGCCAAGTTTCAGAAATACGCTTTATTTTCTAGTATGTTTTTACTAACTTTTCTGCACCTCCAACGACCCAGCCGCTGGCGGCAGCTAGTTGCTTTAGTCGAATGATTCCAAGTCAAGGTCCCTATGAAAGTATGACTTTTACATAACTGTTCAAGGCATTCCTGCCCTGGCATAAACCCCCATTTCCCTTGTATAGGCCTTAAGAGATCTATATTTACATATTTCTTGCGAGGGCACCTTGGCCATGAACCGTTACCTGGTAGTTCTCTGTCTTAGGATGATTAAATCAACTTTCATAATCTCACTGGTAATGTAACTAAGGCTCATTACATAAATCCATTCCTTTCAAACCCCTCTTACGTACCAGTAACAGTAAGTTCAACAGTAAGTTCCCTGATACAAATGCTATCATCGTCTTGGTGGTTCCAAAGGATCCAAGGCTTCACCTTTCACCCAGCGACAGGACATCCAAATCCTTCTGCTCCGGTGGGTCCGCCGCCAAGCGCAGCATGGAGGTGTAGCGCCGGAAGGCATCATAGAAGCGGCTCCCTAAGGATTGCCTCGGCGAAAACTGCGGTAAGCTCAAAAACAGAGGAACAAGAACAAGAACAAGAACAAGAACAAGAACAAGAACAAGGACAAGGACAAGGACAAGGACAAGGACAAGGACAAGGACCACAACAACAACAACAACAACAACAACAACAACAACAACAACAACAACAACAACAACAACAACAACAACAACAACAACAACAACAACAACAGCAACATGATGAACATGATGATCATGATGAACATGAGGACAAGGACCAGGACGACCAGGAGGACGATGACGAAGATGATGATGACTACGACTAGTTCTCCTCCTCCTCCTCTTACTATGTAGCAAATACATACAAGTACGTATATTTCAATAAATCAGTCATTCATCCCAAGTTTGTATTGGTCAAACTTCGGATTAGTACTTTCGAAGTGGGAGTTTTTGTGTGGAACTGCACTCCAGCTTTGTTCCCTGAAAATTCTCCAAGCAACTCATCTGAATCGCAAGGGACCTGCGAAGTGCAACCGGTCAAACTAGGCTTAGGTGATATCCCCAACAACGAGAACTGTATCTGGAACCTCCCCGGAACCTGCCTCGGATTCTCCCAGAAGCCTCCCTATACAACCGGCACCTACCATTCCCCGAACCTTTCTGGAGCCCTCACAAGAATCTGCCGGAATTTTTGTGTAGCCTTAGGTTCGGCTGAGACCTCATAGCCTTTCGTTGTTGGGGCAAAAACTTGAGCCACCAAGCATCCCCAAAAGTCAGAAGACATCAATTTATTGAGTTACATTTTGACGTTTTGATTTCCGAAATTTGATTCAATTTCAAGACACTCGACATTACATGAATTTACAATTGGCAATGCCCCCCTCCTCACTCAAAAATACGAACCTGCACGCCAACAAGAAGCCTCCTTTCCCAAAAGTTGGGCCTGCACGTTGGTCAGGGCAACCTCGTCTTTTGCACAGGCCACCTCCGGGGAAAAAACCGCACCACCTCTCCTCCCTTCCTTCCCGAATGCTGTACACCACCTCGTCTCGGCCAACTTCATCCACTTCACCAGCTGCCATCGTAGAGGTGTTGAACCAACGTGTCGCTCTAAACCAAAGGGTAGACCCTACATACGAAACTGAAAACTGATATGCTACACATCACCATGTTTAGATGCAATTGAATTTATATGCGGTTGAAAATGTACGAAAAACTGAAGGATCTTTGATGTTCAAGCGCGATATAGCCCGTGAATTCAAAACAAAACCAGTTGATTCCCTGTTCCTCATTGCATAACATGCGATATGGTTGAAACTTTTCTGATTGAGCCGATGTTAAATTTTGAGGTTCGACGCGCACAAGGTGCAATCATATCGATTCTTGAAATCTGACCTGCAGAGAGAATCCGGTCATGCCCAACTCCCTGGTTTCCTAAATAGCACTCGCCCAATGTCCACATCACATCATGTTGATCAATTCTGAAAATCTAAGGCCCCAACCAACGATGCACGGGCGACCTGGAAACGCTGTTGTTTTCACTTTGCTGCGCTGCCAACCACACTTTACCTGAGTTTCCAACCCACATCTCATGGCACAAAGGCTACGAAAACATGACGGCCCACGTTGACCTACTCATGTACAACTTCGTGGAATCATGCCTCACATTACATGAAAAAGCCACGTAGGCAATGCTAAACTAATGGGACCGCTAAATTGCGGTTGAAAATTCTTGTTTGCGACTTGTTTTATAAATGCTGACGCCATCAAAAAAACTGCGGCAGACATTTTTTGCACACCATCCAGCACATGAAATGATTGACCAATAGACTGCGACACCCAGTTGCACACTCCCATATTTCGCCCCTGACATTGAAATCGTAAAATGGTTCGTTTGTCTGGTCCTTTTTACGGGGGCCTGCCGGCATTGTTTCGCTTTGCATCTTATTACTTTTTGTTGACCTCATCAAGCCATCCTCGTTTTGTTTCTTCCCTCCGCACCTCTTTCCTGCAAAAGGTCTATAATGGATGACTGTTTCAGTGGGCGGTCTCCAGGCAATACCTGTTTTTTCCTTTCATTCGTATTGCGTCAACAAAAGCATTGCCGTTTGAACATTACACACAGGTGAAACACGTATCCTAAGAATGAAAAAACGGCGTGCCGCGATTACGGCCATATCAATCCAAATCGAATTGTTATCAAAAAACAGCTTCGCGAGACCTTCCACGAAGAATTTGACCTCCGCATGAGGGCTGCAGGCCGTTTGCGGCGAACGGATGCGCGCATCCAAAGCATGTCAATGTCCTGCATTGCAGCCCGCTGATGTGCGGGTGTTGATGGAGGGGTGCTTTCGATGTTGTGGCATCGTGGAGAAGCGAGGCCGAAGGAGTCCAAAGAATGGAGTTGCTTCATCGTGCCAACCCCCCCTAATTCTTCTTTAAATCCCGCATGTTGAATGGCAATCCCGCGGGAAAAATATCATGGGATGTGAATGACACTGTTTTTGCAATCATTTTGTTGTAATACTTCGCAATGCTAAAAACTTCTCATTCATTGCAAACTGTACCGCATAACGTGAATTAGACGTCGAAAGTCTGACTACAAAAGAAAATTTATAGCTCTATGGTGGAAAAATTTTTGAATGCAATGGTTCAGGGTCATTGAAGGAAAAAATGATGCCAGCATGACTGGACTGCACTCTTTGCTCTTTGACAGTTTTTAAATTTTCTGCCGGATGCGAAATGAATTTGTACAAAACCAGTGTACCTAATCCAGTTCTCTTCTCACCGCATTTGCCCAAAATGGATTCGCGTTATGTTGTCCTCGGTGGTATATTTGCAACTTTGCACCGGAAACTGTATGCAAGTGAGTTACGAGAACTGGACGTACGACAACGGCGCATCGCTGGACCGGGAGCCCATGTCAATTGGAATGAACCATGGCATGATGTGTGTTTTTTGTTGGACCCCCTTTTTTTGCGGGTGGTGTGTTTGGAACGATTTTTTCCGACACTTCCTGTGCCATTTACACACAGCGGGCGTCGTATGTGCAGGGAAGCACGGCCAAGTCCAAGCCACTGCTCAGGTGATGCATGCCCTCGGGCCTCATGGCGCACGTATGTGTCCCTCACCGTACAACGTCCTCTGTTCTGCAGCATGTTTTCCGGCCCACCCTGATGTCGTGGTACACCAACTTGATCCCTTCATGTTCCTGGGCAACATGTCGGTTTTTTTTTTCAGTGATTCCCGTACCTGGTGTAAGTGACGAACCACCCCCCCTACATCGCCAAAATGCTCTTTAAGCAGGCCGGCAAAAACGCGCCACTGAGCATCAGCATCGGCCAGCACACCCTTTGGCTGAACGATATCCTCACTAGCTCGTTCAGCCTGAGTTTTGGTTCTCTCTGGGTCGGTCCAAGGAGCATGTATTCAAAATTACACGAGCGTAGACCCCAAACAGTTTACAGCAAGCAAATTTAGATTGAAACCTGCGATTTTGATTTCTGAATATTTTTGTTCTAGATGCGGCCACACCAACCAACACCCACCCCCCACATGAAGGGAGACAATCGGAGACAACGGGAGACAAGACCACTTCAGAGCCCAAGAAGGCGGCCACACCAACCAACACCCACCCCCCACATAAAGGGAGACAACCGGAAACAATGGGAGACAACGGGAGACAAGACCACTTCAGAGCCCAAGAAACCGACCACACCAACCAACACCAAGGCGGCCAGATCTCAAGTTGCATTAAGAACCCCAACAGTAAACTGTTTGGGGACAAACATTTTTTAGGAAACAGGGGTTGCTATTTGCCTTCCTCATCTCGTAGGCCGACTTGGCAATGAACTCCCTTAAAGCATCAACTCTGCTCGCCCCTGTCGCAATGTTTTTCCACAGCCCTCAAATTTTTATGTGGTTGTGTCTTTTTTGGCCTGGATCATTTACATTTTTTTTTAGTATGATGCCTTTTGAATTGATGGCTGCAGGCCATCACGTTCCTCATCGATAACTTGTTTGGATATTTGATAGTTACCCATGCTGAATTCCACCTTCTTCAGACTGAAGCTACACCCACTTTCTGTCTTACTGGGTCACCACGTGACAACGCTCTCCGGATTCGACGAGGGTGCGGTTGGTACCCACCCCTGTTGTTGAGGCCGCCCTGCCACAAGCCCAACACTTTACAAGTTCAGAAACCGTATGTTTTGGAACATTTGTTGGTGTGCTGCCAATGCTGTCAGATTTTTTTTTTTTCTCCGCGCCTTTTTGACCGCTGTTAGCTTTACACCCCCGCGTGGGTAGGTCTGCGGATCCGACTGCGTTACGTTTTTAAGTTGCTTGGAACCCTGGTTTTTTGTTACCTGATCCTCCATCGTCTTCTTTTGGCCCTCCTCCTTCATATTGGAACAGGTACTTGATGCAGAGCAACGTGAAAAACAACATAGTTTCCGTGCAGGACGACGACTTGAAGAGCACGTTTTATCAGCCAATGTTTTGTGGGACAAGACACAAACAACCGGTGTGCCGGGATGGAACATCAGCTTCGACTTGTCCAACGCACTTGACCGGGTACACTGGCCACCATTGTGGACAGCCTTGCTTGAGCAAGAGTTCATCAACATTTGGTGTTGGTTTTTACAACGGGTGTACTACGGACGACACGGTGAAAATGTCGGTGACTTCGGTCACGGCCACCCATTCCCGATCACACGCGGTGTGCGACAAGGCTGCGTTCTTAGTCCACGGTTATTTTGTGTTGTTTTGGAATTTGCCATGCGAAAATGCGTTCGACAAGCTGGCATCGATTTGATGGATGGGGGCCCGCATTTGCTTGATTTACATTTCGCGAATGACGGTCTGATTTTGGCCCGCTCTCGTCATGAATTGGAACAATTGATCGAGTCACTGATAATACATGTGAATTATTGACAGTAAAAATTGTGGTGCCAACAAATGAGGCACTCCCGCCTCCATGTCTGGCAACGGACCGCAGACTGAAATTTACAAGCTTGCAGCGGAATGTCGGTCCAAAGTGGTCGGGTTGCATGTTGGCAGCCGCGAGGACACAATTTCAACTGGAAAATTACCTGCAGCAAGCTTCGAATTTTCTTTACGCAAACCGGTGGATTTTATTGGACCGAACTGTTTCCATTTCGAAACGCTACAAATATTTCAATGCCGTGGTTTCACCTGGCGCATGTTTTCGCAGGGGGCACAAAGCAATCTACAACTCCCAGCTGGCTGTTTTGGATGTTCAGTTTCGGAACGCCACCAAATGTTAACTGGAATGCGGTTTGGAACAATGTGTTGCATTTATGGAATGAACGGGTCACAAACTTTATTGCAAATGCACACGCCAACAGTTGAGTTGAGTTCAGCCTGTAAGCCCGCAGGCGGCCCCTTCCGGGCACAAGCTAAGGGAAACGACATCTACGCTAAATATGTGGAGCACGGCTAGTGCCAGCGCGTGAAAATAAAAAACGATGTCTCTATAGGTTCACAAAATGAAGGAAATCAAGGAACATTGCCATCCCGCTTTGGTGATTTCTTGATTCCAGTGTCCAATGTTGAAAGCCTTTCCATCTGCAGAAGTTTGCGAGGACAGTGTGCCATAAGTGGGCTGGCCTACCACCTACATGGTCCTATGTCACATGCAAAATTATTAGAATTTGGCACGGCATGTCGCCACTTTACCTGCACATCGGTGGGTTCAACGTTTGCTGTCGTGGAATCCTTTTGGTACTCGTCGCGTGGGCCGTCCACGATATACGTGGGAATCAATACTTCATGCGTATTGCAAAACACAAATCCGGGATCGTAGAGAGAGGCGGCTCTGGATGACGTCGTGTGGAACTCACATTTGGGTTCATTGGTCAATTTTTGCCGCATGTAAATAGCAGTTGTGTACATATTATGGTTTTTCGCGCCTGGCGTGCAGGCCTAACCTGACCTGACCACTTTGAAGCACCGACTCCGCGGCGGCCAGTTCCTCAAATTTGGTCCCCCCATTTTTTATCAAGGTTGTCGTTGCGTTTGACTCAACGAAAACTTTTCGGGCAGAACCCTTGGCAACTATATACTCCAGTGGTTACAAGAATCACCACCACAATGCTCACGGAGATGAATTCGGCCATAAGTGGATTGGGTCACCGCCATTAACTGCAGTGCAGTTTGTTCCTTGCTTTCCAAATTACAGCGCGATGCAGCGAAGTGTTATGAAGGTCTATGCTATGGCAACAGCGTGCGAAAAAAGTGTGCCCGAGACCGATTACATGGGTCACAAATATTAAGGAATTTGCGAGGTGGAAGCGATGGGGCAGCTGGCCAAATGTTGCGGTGCGCAACCCTTCTTTGTGGGAGCAATCAACACTTGAGTTTGCACAATGTGCCGTAAGTCGATAAGAGATTATTGTCACATTAGTGCCTGCGACCTAAATCGGGCTCGCCATTGGCGTGCAGGTTTGACCTTGTCCCTGGGTAGCGACTAAAAACGCAACTACTCGAAATTTAGAAAATCGACCGGCTATTTCGATTGTCCTCCTCAATTCTCCCTGGCTGCGACTTTGATTTTCCTCATTTCCATGCCCGCCAGCCTTTTTTAATCGACAAGCGTCGTGGCTGGGGGTGGCCGAAGGAATTCGAAAGAGCTCTGTAACAGTGGTGGCAAAGCGCCCGATGTGCTGCGACGGCGATGACAGCGGATCAGAGGTACGTACTTTTGCAAACAACATCGCAACACGTAGTAGCATGTCATGGTACGTAGTGGTACTGTAGTAACACCAAATAGTACATAGTGTATAATACATGGTTCCCTGAAATGACATGTTGGAAAAAATTTTTCATGGGTACCCTGGTGCACCAACACAGCCCGAACAGCTTGATGAGCCTTTGTGGACATGTAGGGAATTAACGTTTGCAATTAAACGCCTTAAAAACAACAAGGCAACTGATGAATGTGGGTTGGTTGCCGAAGTTTTGCGATGTGTTCCTCATGATTGTTTGAATTCGCTCCTCCAAATCATGAATGAAATTTTGCAGAAAGGAGTTGTCCCGTCCTCATGGCGTAAAACACTGTTCCAAATGCTTCCCAAAAATCACCGTGCTCGTGTCCCAGCTGATTTTCGGCCCATTGCAAACCTACGCCTACTGTACAAAGTCTTTGCTTATTTGGTGCTTGGTCGGGTTGAAGCGACGCTGGAGCAACACCAGCCTGAAGAACAACATGGATTCAGGAGCGGTCGGAGGATTGAAGAACATTTGTTGACAGCAAACACCGTCATTGACAAAACTTTGTTGGCAAATGTTCCTTTGTGGATTGTGAGCCTTGACTTGAGCAAAGCTTTCGATCGNGTTCCCCTGAAATGACACATGGTCGCTTCCACTGTAATTTACATTTTGTCCCATTTGTGGTTGTGGTTGTTGTTGTTGTTGTTGTTGTTGTTGTTGCTGTTGTCCTTGTCGTTTTCGTTGTGTTTGCTGTCGTCATTGTTGCTGTCGTTGTCGTTGACGTTTTCGTTGTCCTTGCTGTCGTCATTGTTGCTGTCGTTGTCGTTGTCGTTTTCCTTGTCCTTGCTGTCGTCATTGTTGCTGTCGTTGTCGTTGTCGGTGTCGTTGTCTGTGGCGGTATCGATATGTTGTTGTTGTTGTTGTTGTTGTTGTTACTGTTACTGTTACTGTTACTGTTACTGTTGCTGTTGCTGTTGCTGTTGCTGTTGCTGTTGTTGTTGCTGTTAGTGTTGGTGTTCTTGTTGTTGTTGTTACTGTTACTGTTACTGTTGCTGTTGCTGTTGCTGTTGCTGTTGCTGTTGCTGTTGTTGTTGCTGTTAGTGTTGGTGTTGTTGTTGTTGTTGTTGTTGTTGTTGTTGTTGTTGTTGTTGTTGTTGTTGTTGTTGTTGTTACTGTTACTGTTACTGTTGCTGTTGCTGTTGCTGTTGCTGTTGCTGTTGTTGTTGCTGTTGCTGTTGGTGTTGTTGTTGCTGTTGGTGTTGTTGGTGTTGTTGTTGTTGTTGTTGTTGTTGTTGTCGTTGTCGTTGTCGTTGTTGTTGTGGTTGTCTTTATCATTCTCGTTGTCGCTGTCGATGTCGTTGCCATTGTCATCATTGTCGTCGTTGTTGTTGTCTTCCTTGCTGTCATTGCCGTTGTTGTCGTTGTCATTGTTGTCGTCGTTGTTGTTCTTGTTCGACGTTGATTGTGGTTGCTGTTCGTTGTCTGTTATTTGTGGTTTGTTCGTTGTTAGTTGTTGGTTCGTTGTTGTTTGTTGTTTGTTGGGGTTGTGATTGTTGTTGTTGCATGGGGTTGCCATTTTCCCAGTGAAAAAGAATGGCAGGTTTCAGGCTGTCATTTTAACTCTTGTCATGAAGGAACGTAACGGATTGGCACTGATGTTGTACAAAACAGGCAGCTGAACTTCAAATCGTAAGGTTGGACGAGAACTTCGTGGAACACGAACTCGATGCATTTGGGGTGCTGGATCGTTGCATCGTTGCGGGACAGTTGTTGACTTGGATCATTCATTTTAATTTTTCGGTCCGGTGGTCCTTTTTGTATTGTTGCAGCTTTACAAGGCGAACATTTTGTTATCTGTGTGTTGTGTGCCTGGTGATTTTTTTTTCTCTCGGATCAACGCTCCACACCACATACTGTATCCTCACCGGCTGCGAGGCTTCAGCGAAGCCTAAAGTGGAAGTGGCACTTCCAATCTTCGCACCAAAAAAATCCACAAAACAGAACCCAGTGTTTCTACCTGTTGCCCCTTTCCATTTCACCTTTGCAACAACTTGGGATCATAGGAATTGACACATCGTGGACCCACAACTTGGCCATTGATCAGGGCCGCAAGGACACACCTTGCGCCACATCACCGAAACGCTCGTCGTTTCGGTGGCGATGAAATGCGTTGGGAAAATCATGTGGTTTCATGGACGACGGTATGCAGCCTTGGTGATCGCTGTATCTCCCAATACTTGGACGAATTTGTCCAGCAATGTCATGATTTCCCTGGAAGACGTAGTAGATTATGGTGCTTGTGAACCTATCGCCCCCCAAATCTCAAATCCACTGTGCTCTTGGCATGCGATGCCTTTCCGCCCATGTCCGCTATTTCGTCCTTGTCCGCTATTTCGTCCAAATGTTACTGAAAACAAAATGACGAAGCACGCATCCCTGTCGCACACTTGCTTTGATTTAATAAGTTCTGTTGTTTCATGGTTGTCCGCTAACTTCCCGATGTTGCAAAACACATGTCCGAAAGGATCCACCCCTGCAACATTGACGGAATCACAGGCGGAGTTCTTCGCCAAACGTGTGACCTTCAAGATCCCGGTGCAATGAATCCTGATCCGGAAAATGCGAAATCAAGTTGCAGAGTACTGGAATCAAAATGTACATGAAAGATGTTTGCACTATAGTGTATTTTGTTGGGATCTTTCTTGCTTTGTTGGCAGGCGCTCCACACATCTCCTGTGAAAACGTCTTACGAATAGTTTGGACTAAGTCCAACAAAGGTACGGATTTGTTGCCCGAATTGCTCCCTCACAGTTTCGCGTTTCGGATGAATCTCGGGATGAAGAAACGAAGAAACGCTGGCGCTGGGGTGCGGCCATGCATATTGGGAGGTGGGTTTGGGGCACCAGAAGCGAACGGCATGAACCCATTTTTGCCTTTAGTGGTTGGCCAATGACATCCGGCAGAAGCAGCGCAAGCGGAAAAACAATTCCGCAACAACAAAGTGGCATGCCTGTTCAAGACATCAATAAATATTTCGGCGTGCAAAATAGCTCGGATGCCATGTTGTCATCCTTGTTGGCTTTGACGCTTGCGTTTGAATCCTGTGCCCGTCGTCAATTGCGTTGGTGCAAGCCGTGTGGTTTTTGACTTCGGTGAATCGACCTTCCTAAAATTCACGGAAAGTTGTGGAAATTCAATTTTTTCATTTTTTCCCTGCAAACGCTGGATGCACTGTGGAAATAGCTGGTATATACCATGCCGCCAAAAAGTTTTCGGTTTTGAGAGTGCACCAAGATTTGTGTGTTCTGAACCGTGTAACGTGTCAACTTGTAAATGATTGATCTTGCAAATCTGCAAGGTTTGCACCAAAAAAGTTACGGCGAAAAGACTCTGGGGATCTTTGCTTTGGTTTTTGAAAACGCGTATGGCCAGTTCATGTCAGGTTTGTGCGTAAATCTGTTCCAAAACAAGGTGTGCCAAACATGTCCACATAGCTGAGACTGTTTCTGACAAACGAATTCAAACCAATTATTGCAAAATTTGCAAAAGCGGCATGAGTCTACAATCACGCCGTCTTCTTCGGGCACAACTCGTCATCTATTTCAAGCCACGTTGCTGTCTTGCACCCGAAAAAGCACAAACAGTAGAAAACAAAGCTTGTAACAAAGAAAACAAAATCGCAACAGTAAGGGGTAAAATTCGTTTCCCACTTCAACAGTTATTGCAAAATATCACAAGTTTTTATGTACATATCTAGCCACAAGCGTAGAGCCTCAAAAATTTTCACGCACACCTTGGAACCTTCCAACGGTGTCAAAAACAAACTGTTACAATTGTTTCAACCATGTGTGCCGGATCGTCCCGAATTTGTTTTTTCCAGTCTGCACTGCCGCACAAGCAAAGTTCATGTTTGCAAGTTTCATTTCGAATGTTTTGTTTTCATCGTGATTTGGCTTTCAACTACACATTGGCCTGTGTGGCATGACGCTCTTCACACTTGGACCGCTTGGATCAAAAAACTGAATGGGTCACGTTTTGGCCAAAACTGTTTGCGGGTCACAATATGAAAAGACTTCGCCACACCACTCAAACAACGCAACCGAGAACGAAATTAATGGGCACAATGTATTGAAACTCAAAAGTTGGGGGCCATGAGCGAAGAGAGCCGCGCCTTCCAGCAGTTGTGACGAATTGTGACGTTGTGGGATTTGACAAGACAATACCATGATTTGATTGCTATTTCCAATCAGAGCCGGGCAAGCCGGGGGCAGAAGTTTCAAAAGCGAAGAAAACTATAAACCAGAAAGAAAAATTGCCCATAAAATGCGCGCGGTGCGACCAACCAGTGCGATGCCCAAACCGAAGTTTTTGGGCGTTGCGTCTGGTGGTGGAGTATTGGTGGTGGCTGGTTCTGTTCTTTGGTGGTGGTTTCCCTCCTGCTGATCTTTTGTTTGACTTCTGTATATTCTGCCGCGATGACACAGACATGTGGAACACGCCCCATCGTACAGTGATGCTTTGGTTCCCAGTTGATGTTCCAACGTTCAACCCGAAACGTGATTTCTGCAGAACTCGCTTTGTAACACTCCAACATCACCACATGCTGAGTCTGCCACACAATCCAACATCGAAAACTGACATGCCGACACCACATGTTGCCTCTGCCAAGAAAAGTAACAGTCCCACATCACCAAATGTTAGATACGCTCCAACATCACCAAGTATTGCACCTGCCACGAAAAGTGACACTGCAATATCACCAAATATTGCACCTGCCAGGAGAAGCGACACTCCAGCATCACCAAATCTTGCACCTGCCACAAAAAATCCAACATCACCAAACATCGTGACTGCCACGAAAAATGACTGTCATGATTAACCCTCCTGTGAAACATGATTTACAATGCACGCAGCAAGAAGTGTCACCCTCCAACATCACCAAATATTGTGCCTGCCACACAAAATGACTCTCCTGATTGATCCTTGTCACACATGAAACATCATGTACAATGGGCGGAGCAAGAGGTGTCACCCCCCAACGTCACCAAATACTGCCCCTGCCACAATGTCATGACTAATCCTTGTCCCATATGAAACGTCATTTGCAGCGCGCGCGCCCCATCCGACCCTTATCCGTCCATGACCCGACCATGATATTCCAAAACTGAACCGTCCGTTCACAGAGCTTCTCTCCCCCTTCCGCAAAAGATACAACGTTTATGAAATTTGTTGACAATGCTCCAACATCGCCAAATACTGCCCCTGCCAGAAAAAAATGACTCTTATGATCAATCCTCGTCACATATGAAACGTCATGTACAGGACGTGGCCGACTCGACCATGATATTGGACATCTGTTCGCAGTGTTTTGTTTTCTCCCTCCGCAACGCATTTTGCGCTGAAAAAATAGAAGTCTCGTCCTCCACCTATCTACCAGATTTCACGAAATATTGCGCCGCGAAAAGTTACTGTGCAACACCACCCAATTTTGCACCTTCTACATTGTAAAAAACGTTTCAGAGCGCAGATCAATCATGAAAGCCATTCTTCGTGGCAGCCGCAACATTTGGAGTCGAAACTTCAGTTTTCCTTGGCAGGTGCAATGTTTAACGATGCTCGTGTGTCACTTTTTCTGCGCAAAGCAAGGAGTAAGATGCATTGTGTCACAAGAAAACAGCATTCGACTGTTTTACTTGAAAGATGAAAAACATTTTACTTAAAGACACAGGCAGCTAAGAATGATGAAAGAAGTGAAACGCCACGACGGCAACGTGAAGACAAAACCTGACAAAACCTGCAATCAATATTCAGTGAAACTTGGATTCTGGTCATTTTGGAACTGTTTGGAAAAATTATCAATACTCATGCAGACATTCGCCTGGAACAATTCCTTCGCGCACCTCCAATCATTCCCACCAGTGTGGACGTAACTGACTCCAATCCGCCTCGCGAATCTGAAGATCTGGACATCTTCGATACCTCTGCTACGGATGCCTTTCGCCGCCTGATAGCAGCAATAGACAACCCGTCCCCTACTCCGTTAGAAATCGACGAACAGTTGTACTCTGCCCTCAGTGGCCTGTCATCCTCTCATCCCTGGTCGACTCTTACCCTCGACCTAAAAGGTGCCTGTCTGACCTTGACAGACATTTTCACACCACCTCCTCGGTGGTATGCTACAGGTCATGTCTCACGTGCCCACAAAGATCCAGCTCTTGGACCAACTTCTCCAAAGTTTAGCGGTGGTCATCGTGGATGTCATCGCTCCTTCTACCTCCAACTTTAACCTTCCGGACATCGAACCGATTTTCTTCACTCACCAATCACCATCTGGTTCATGGCACCAACATTGCCAGCCCGGCTAACCTAGATGGTGCCCTCGCGGACTCTCCTGGGTAATGGCCCCTCAGCCTTTGATTGATCGTTCGAGGAACAGGCCACCTTTTCCCTACCCCTTGCACTCTCTGGGACGCTGCAACACGGTTTGGTTGATGCCTTTTGAGTTTTTACGCCGTTGCTTTCAGTTGGTATATTATATCACAATGGTACAGCGACATCTTTATCCTTTCGTAGCTGACAAAAGGGCGACCGCCCGTACAACGGAGACGTTGAGCCATGCAGCATCCAGCCAAAAAAAATTGGAACTGTTTGGAAGAATCAGTTTAAGTTTCAATTAGTTTGTGACGTAAGACTTATAAAAGTCTTGTGAAGTGCGACCTTTTTTGACTATCCACTTCCTATTGAATTGCTTCGGTCAGCAATTTCTAGTTGTAACAAGAGCGCGCATCCGATTGTGGGATAAGACGCACGGATGACAGAATATCAAAATTCTTTGACAAGGATGCAGCTTGAATCACCATGCTGCAAACAAGTGTGCGTTTGCAATCAAATTCTATTCTACAGTTTTCCAAAAACATCCTCTATAAAAAGAGCGAGGCGTGTTGAGCGGTTTAGACCAGATCTTGCTCTCTTCAAGAATGTCGCCGGATTGAAATGTTTGCATGTTTTCAGGAGAGTTTGCCGTTTCACCTCCATTGAGCCGTCGAGTTGAGAAAAACGAAACAAGTATTGCGGAATGTCCAGGTCAAAGAAGAGAAAACGAAGATCCTACCGCGGACCGACCTGACTCTCTCCATTACTATCCACGTTTGTGGAGTTCAGGTACTGGAGTTTTGAGCCGAAACAGCTTGAGCCAAAAGGCTACGGAACGAAAGGCCCGGGACCCCGTTTCCCCGCCCCCCTCCGATTTTTTTTTCTCCTCACAATGAGTTTGGAGATGAGCTTTGGTCGAAGTGTAGTGGATACGGGAAGGGTGATAGGAACCCCACAAATACGTTTCTAAATAAGGCCCGGGTGGTGACTGAGAGGGGTGTTGAAGGGAAAAGTAATAGGTCGGCGAAAAGGGGAGAAATGGAGATTTTTTTTTGTAGCTCATGCCGTGCGCGCTCGAGGCTGTCCGTCAACTATTCTCAGGTTGTAAGAGAACAGGTGAAATGCAAAAAGCCGGATGTCTTCTATCTGCGAAAACAAACAAAACCCAAAACCAAACAAAAACCAACACAAACCACAGAAAACAGAAGCCATCCAGAATACTAAGTGAAACAAAACTATGCTTTCAGAAGAATGAAATCCTCGGGGCACTCAGTTCCTCTTCACGACGACATAGAAATTTCCGCAAGAAGAAAGGTGACCCTCGTTACCCATTGTAAGAAGTGATTTACCTGCATACGTTGTTGGAGTTACGGACCCAGGTACCTTCAATTGTCAGCAGCATGAGAAGGGATTGCAAGTTGTCCTATGAATCAGATTTTCTGAGAGCCGGAGTCTTCACTCACTCAGAGCCATGTCTGTTTCACCGCTCTCCTTCCTTGCTCCGCTCAGCGTCTCGGTATAGGTCGCGGTGACAGAGGCATGACTTCATGAAGGAACGAGTTCCAGCAAACAATGCTGAGCAAAAATTAGTGCAATACTAGCAACTTGTGTGCCGCTTTAAAAATCTCAGTGTTGCAGTTTTGCCAAAAATTGGGAAATTGGTAACAGGCTCCACCGTTTGCCGCCTTTTGGCTGACTTTCTACAGCGCCTTCCACTCCCTCGTCTGGTGCACTTCTGGGATATGATCCTGCCGCAAATGGTACCGGTGCAATCCCCCGGCCAGTCTAGAAGGCGACGTTTTGCATCATCTCATCGTGTCGCAGAACGCGCTGCGGGTGGGAAGTGGGATGTGGGGTACACCCTCAATGTCACCAAGCTCTACTGGTCACGGTCGGGCATAATGCATGTAGCAATTGCCTGGGATCATAAGCTCTTGCTGTTGGCCACTGCCTTGCTTTCTAATCGAACTACTGCTTCGTTTGAAAGTGAGGCTGGACCCCCATATGATAAGCAGCGTGTTCAAATGGGGCTGCGCTCAGGTAATACGGTTCTCATCAGTTTTCGGAGTGGAGTTGGCCACTTCCAATGTGTACTGATTGCTCTCTCCGCCGATCTGCACACAAACAAGCAATGGCAAGGGCAGCACAAGTTTTGGAAATATGTATCGCCACTTCGTACCCACTTCGCGTGGTTACCTGAACGGTTGGCGTACCTACTGCAGTGCTGCTCTGGACAAGTGCTCTGAAATTCCTTGTGGAGAGGTGCACCATTTACAGGGGAGAGATGAAGATGAAAAGCACTCCTTTGTATTTCAGAATATCTACCACATTGGAGATACCAAAAGTGCCCAGGAGCTAGAGGTCTTTCTCCGCATGTCTCAACAAAGGCTGCGGTTGTGCTGTGGACTCCAGTGCACTGACAGGCTCCATCCCAATGGACCGCGCCAGCGACAGAAGCTCTGTCTGCAGCTCTTAAACTGCTGTGGTTCGCTGTTGGCATTGATAGTGTTCAATCTGAAAATGCGGCACAGGCTGCTTTACATGCTGCCATCTGGCCACTCCTCCGCCTTGAAGATGGACATGTCCTGGGTACGTTAAGTGCTATTGTACTTGCCTTGTGTGAAGGGCGTACTGGCTTGGCCATCAGTGGTGTCTTTGGCGCTGGTAAAACTCGATCTGCTGCTGTGTTGCTGGCCGGATTATTGGTCTTTGACCCCAGCTTCAAGCTGATGGTCCTCACCAAGGAAAATATTGCAGCCCATGCCGTTGCTGCGCACCTGGTATCCTTGCAGATAGCCTGATTACATCCAAGAGAAGATGGGGCGCCTGGTTGGGTATTATGAACAGAACCGCAAGGGCTCATACACCCCACTGGACATCCTTCCTTCCAATCGGAACCAGGTCCTCCGGCAGAAGTCACTCCTCATTGGATGCGGAGGTGGGTCACAACAAGAATGTAGTCAGCAATTTGGCCCAGTGGCTGACTGGATGGGCAGCATTGATCTCTTCCTCGAGGATGAGGGCCAACAATACGGCAATATGGAAGAGGCTGCCACAGTTGCAAGAACTCCAGCTACCTGTTTGGAGGTGTGGTCTGGTGACCACCGACAAACTCCAGGTGGACTGAAAAACGAGGCAAGAGGCTAAAGCATTTAGAAAGAAATTCACAAAACGCCCATTGGCTCTTCGGTGCCAAACTCAGTATGTCCAAGCCCATGATCTTGAGAAGATAGTACTGCGTTACCTAGATTGCCCCAAGGAGTCATTTGCATGGAAGTTGCGACAACTCCTGATGGATGGCTCCTCTGCCATAGATCCTGCAGTTGGGCAGTTTTGGCATGAGCACTTCGGAGACTCCCCTCCATGTCTATCTACAGAGATACAGCGTGCTGCCTATGTCATCTTGTGGATGGGTCTACGTGGCGAAAGAGAAGGCCTTCCCAGCATGCTGGCCACATCCTTTGGGGAAGCAGCCGGAGCATCTGGGGGATTGGTGCTGTCAAGCAGTGCAAGGGTCTCTCAGGTTGCATATCAAACGGTAGTTGGCGTGCGATACCCAGCCTACAATGGCACACAGTGGAAGTTTGGCAAGTACGTCCAACAGGAAAGCCCGCTGCCAGGTGGCTTTCTTCCTATTTTTTGGGATGTCCCACGTGCTAACATACATGCTGTTGAAGACATTGGGGCGGTGGTTGACTGGCTATTGGAACGTTTTGATTTTCAGCCTGACGCTAAGTCTAACCTGGCTGTGCTGCACAACCGCAATGACATGACCAACTTATTCCGTGCCAGTAACTGGGTATCCTCTTCTAATGACTCCATTGTTTCCAGGGGGGTCACCACTTGTGCTGGAATGACGGCCCATACAATCCTTCTTGCCCAGACTAAAGTGGGGTTTCTGACAGGAGGCCGCAAGAAGTCCTTTCGACTGCTATCGGAGGATGAACAAATGGTACAGCTGGAGGAAGCATACGCTAGAGCGACTGTTGCCATCACCAGAGCGAGGTCACTCTGTCTCATCATGGGTCCTCTGGACATGAAAGGCCTCTTGGGAGCTGCTACAGTTATGGGCACACTCATGTATGGTGCTAGGCATGTCTGGGAGGGCCAAGCCCACTTTTATTTTCATGATGGCGAACTCTCCCGTGCACCGCCTGATGAAACTTTCATCCACATGCTCCGGCAGAATTGCAGTCTGACTGGCCCGCATTTCCCTCCTCCGGCAATTGTGGAGGCACTGCAAGATTACTGTGGAGGTCCTTTCATGCGAGACCGATTTTCTACATGAAAAATGACCCCGTTTTGGGGGTCGTCAAAACTGATATTTTGTGAAAATGCATCTTGTAAGGACCATGGTGATGCAAAAACGTATCAGCTCTCTGGCTCTCACAGTGTTGAAGCTCAAACGCAAAAATAAAGTCAATCTGTGCGCAAAAACAATAAGTTTTTGGTATTCCCACAAATTTGAAAAACAGTTGTAGCTGCTAGGCAAAGTGTCGAATCTCAGCCTTATGTTGGCAAGCAATCCACCAAGAATCAAGCAGCAAAAAACGATCCAGCCTAAGACCTGACCTTACCAAACCCTAAAAAGGATGGAAAGGCCAAGAAATGCAAAAAGAAAGCAGAATGGAAAGAGAATAGACCAATAGTCTGAGTCCATCGACCAGAAGTCGAGACACACCACTAAATTTGCAAATTTCATTCAAAATAAGACCTTGAAAGCAATTTTGCAAAGACAATGTCTGGACAAAGAACAATTGAAAAGACTTAAACTGTCAGCAGTCAGAAAATGGTCTCTTCAGCTGCAAAACGAAAAATCAAGACTAAAGACGACAAAATGCTTACTTTAGAGCGATACTTCGAGAGCTGTGGACGTGACCTTTCTAAAACTCTTAGTTGGACAAAATGATATGGTCTATACCAAAATTTGGCTCTTGCGGTTACTTCTCGTGCCCGAAAACATCACTTTTCCAAAACTATGGCAGCCACCGTCCAAGAAAAAGATTTGACAAACAAGATCTAAGCAACACAGGTCTCCAAACAGCGACTCCGGCTAAACACTTCTTGGAACAATCTAGAACAAAAGAAACATGAAAATGCAAACCAAATCGAAAAGAAAATCGCGTAAAAAGACCTAAAGAAGGACCTTGCACGCACTAGAAATGCATAAACCAATTGCAGCGCTGGTGTAATCCTTTGAATGAACCAATCTAACAAAAAGTTCAGTTTTGACGACTCCCAAAACGGGGTCATTTTTCATGTAGAAAATCGGTCTCGCATGAAAGGACCTCCACAGTATGTCACGCACTACTACAAGGTTCGGCGGTTGCACCTCATTGTTGTGGACTTGTAGCGGCCTTGGAAGTACAACACTGCTCGAGCCAAGGCAATCACTGATCAACTTTGGTATATTTCTCATTGTGGTGCCACACACCGTGTGAGTCCACTCAGGCCGGATGGCCCAGAGCCGCCACTTCGGTGCCGTCGATTTGCATATAGATATGCTCTAGATGGTTCTGAATGTCCGAGTTACCTTGTCTGGCCTCAAAGGGATAAACATTCATATGTTCTGTTGGACACCTCCACAAACAACACGCTTCCTCTAAATCAAGAGTTTTTTTCGCTCTTTGGGTATGAAATATTTCTATGATTCATTCGCACTGGAGTCTCAGATTAGTGTCCATCGGGAAGCTCTGCGCTTGTTTGGCTTGCAAGAAGATGAACTGATGTCTGACTTGCATATTGCCAGAGATGGAGTGTTGCGTATTAGGCTTGGTGCCCATCAAGCACATCAAGTCAACCATGTAGCACGGGCAACTGACCGAACCAAAGTCTTGGCAGCTGTAAAGCTGTAATCCAGCTAGCATCACATGAAGAGGATACTGCGTCTCAACAGGACATGTCGGAGGGTGATGCCAGTAACTCTAACGGAAAGTGCAAGTGACTCAGAACAGAATGATTCTTCGTCCTCGCTGGTGGCTGATACTGAACAATATGAGCTCATGCAACGTGCTTACACTGGGAGAAGACTTCATTAGCAAAGATGATCTTATTGGAGCTAAGTACAGCAAGCTTCGAAAATTGGAGATGGTTCCAGAGAGATGACCATTGGCAAGGTTATCTTTCTCGCTGCAGACATGTGTAATCATCTCGACCGGCTGGATGCTGCTGAGAAGTACAAGCCACGCGTATTACACCCTCTGAATCACTTGCCTCCTACACGAGGTAGCGAAATGTCTGACTGGAGCTCTACTTAGCCAAAGAGGTTGCCTCCATTCTCAGAGCGGTTCTGACACACGAGACCAAGAAGCTGTACAATGACAGTACGGTGTATTTACTTTGCTCCAATTACTGGATACAGCCGATTTACCAGGAAGACTCATCGTCCCGCCGCAATGCTACCAGGGAATGTGAAAGAAAACGACCCAGCAGTCGCTTGACACGGGTTACAGCGTATGCCAAACCACCCAAACAGCGGAGGCCGTTGGCTTCTGGCACACGTTTCAGTGACTGGATTGGAGGTACCGGTACCTGTCAGGCGGATACCTTACAGGCATGGTTTTCTGCCTACTGGGCCCCAGTGGTGTTGCAGCACGACGTATGCAGTTCAAGGTCAGCAATTATCGAGATGGCTCCTGGGAGAGCAACATCTAGCTGCTAACAGGCACCATTAAAGCTGATTGGATACAGTTGCCAGTAGAGCAACACCTTGCGGCACTACCTGCGTTGAAACAAGATGTCATCGGTGCTGCTCCCTTGGAGGATTACCAACGCGGAGAAGTTGCAACTCTCAGTCTAGAAGAGCTGCTATGCAGAGGTCTATGGCTTACCAACTGTTTGGCCGAAAGTCTCCATGATGGAAGCTGATCATCTAGTTGCTGGCTGTAACTTTCACGATCTGAGGAGAAAGTATGATGTTAGAACCATGTGGGGCGATCTTGACCCACAATTGCGACTCTTGCAGAGCCAGCTGGTGGCGAGGGACCTGGCTGGTATTCACCTGAGTTCCAACGGCCGGAAGATGACTTGAAAGAGATCTTGCGTACTGATGACGATACTCTAGCTTGGCAAGCTTGGAATGTTGCACATGACCTTATATGGCAGTCATGCAGACCTGGTCCACTATTGGTGTTTTCTGGTGAAAGGAGCTTGTTGACCAAATTGGCAAGGAAGAACAGGTCATATCCCCTCCATACACTCGTACTCCGCTTGATGCATCTGTGAGAGAACGAAAGAAAAGGAAGCAGGGTGAGGACAATGCTCTAGTAGGGTAAACTATCCAGCATGGCTCCATGCTGCGCGCTCTGGTGCATGACACGTCTATGGGTGGCCTGATGATATGTCAGAGTCGTGCTTCCAACCAGTGGTTTTACCTTCTTTGGTCACCTCTTCTGGTGGCCTATTGTACTTGAAGAGAGTTGCAATGCGCTGTCAGACACTCATTCATTCCTGAAAGCTGGAGTGCTTGGATAGCTTCTGTTCAAGCACTTCTGCTTTTATGTGCTTGTGGGCACCACCAGATTGGCACGTAAGGCTTCTCATTTTACATTGCTTGTGCGTTTACTCTTTCTGACACTCATCTATTCGCCGTGGAAGGAGGCAAGTAATATTCAATTACAATCCTGGCTCTTCCAGAATCAGTGGGGTTCTCACTGATGGCATTGACATGAGTACTGGCAATGCATGGCTTACTTGATCTCCTCGATACTGGCTGTGATTTCCAGGAATATGTCTTCTTGGGTGACTCTTTTTATACACATCCTGGCAATGCTGGCCACCTGATCCGAATGAATGGAAGTATGGTATCCTTTGCTGCTGAAGAAGTCGTGAGAGTCGGGGTATTGAGCTATGCGCCAGGTAGTGAGAGTGAACACGTTTCACTTGTTTCACCCTTCATAGATTGGTCACGTTTCGTTGGTTTGTGCTTGTTTGTTGGGGGGGGCTTTGTTTGCTTTTGTGTTGTTCTTTTTGACTCGTTGACCAATCTGTGCGATCGTGTTATCAACCGATGACTAGTTTAGCATAACTTCATGACTGCCACAGTTGTTACAACGAGCGCAGCATTGTCCAAAAAAAAAGTAGTTCCTGTTTCACTTTATTCTCATGCGTGGGAATTGACAATCTTAACCAATAGATTGATGACCGTCAGAGCTTCAAGCGCGCACGGCACCGCCAAAAAAAAATGACGGATTGAGTGAGGCTGAGAATGTAACATGTTACTCAGACGTCTCTAAATGGAAGGTCCGAGCGGCTATGTTTGGTATGTGGGACGAGGTAGGATTGGAGCTGGCCTCCAAGCAGGTGTCTTTACCTGCCTTTGCGTTTTCTTTTTCCTTCACTCCGTCTCTTTCCTTTGGCTTTACCTTTGGGTTTTTGCTGAATGCTGCTTACATGCCACGAAGATCGCAGGTGGCAGGCGGAGCCCTTCAGTCAGCGAAATAGGTGAAAAGACGGACTTCCTAACCTTTTCAACTTAATTGAAAAAATATTCCAAAGTAAACAACAATGCGACGAAACTAATTGACGCCGCTCTGACTGCCTGCTAGGGATGTTTTTCTCCCCCCTTTACCCTACCCTCTCGATCTCTGATTTGTATTCCTCTCGCTGTTGCCCAAACTCCTGATGATCTACTCTCTTAAATTTCAACCTTGGTTTTATTACCGATCCGAGTCATTACCGTTTTACTGGGTTTTTCCCCCCCTCTCTTAACATGTACGCTTTATTCAAGTATCGCGCTTGTTTATTGCATCTTGGATGCATCTGCCGCTTTTGAAGCCGCTTCTGGATTTGCGTTGTTGCCACTGCCTGGCTGGGCCTCGCTTCTGGCAATATTTTGCGCTTTCTATGCTAACGTCTCACGTTTCACACGTTTCACCTTTTGCGAGATTATGTTTGCTTGAGGGTTTTACCTCGCACGTATATCTCATCATTTTGTGCCTGGATTTCCTTATAGAACTCCACTCGCATTAACTTTACTTGGCCAACAAACTTTCAACCTTCCTTTATCAAATCATATCCTTCTGGACACCACGGTTTCTTTGCACTTTTACTTCTTCCTGCTCTGGCGTAGGTGCTTTCCTTTTGGATTTCACCAAAGCCCTCAGCTTCAACAATGTGTTACTTGCGTCTTCCCACTCTGGCGTAGGTGCTTTCCGCTGTGATTTCACCAGAGCCCTCTTCCTGGCTGTCTGTGCAACTAGCTCCGGCAACCTGGATGTTTGGAATGGTTTTGTTGTTTTTGTTGTGGTTATAAATTTTGGCCTTTTTGCACGTTTTTGCACGTTTTTGCTCAACATTTTAATGATGTAAATCATCATTGATGCTTACGACCATAGCGTCTTTGACACCACTGCTCAGCTGACTGAAGGGCGCTCCGCCCGGGACATACCCAAGCAGCCACCAGAAAAAAAAAAGAGATCGTTGCCTTGTTGCTAACAGTAAGAAGAAATTCAAAATGTCACCGTATTTGCTGACTTATTCGATTTGCGCTCGTTCAAGCGGAGCCTACCCTCTCGGACAATCAACATGTGTGTTCTCGACTTTGCCGACTGGCCCTTAATTGAGTGACCGTGGAACTGGCCACCCACACAGCCGCCCCCTTTGCATTTTCTGGGAATCTGCATTGCAACACATCAGATCTTTTTGCAGCTGCTGACAGAAGAGCGACCGTCCGGACAATGGAGACATTAAGTCATGCAGCTACCAGCCAAAAAAAATGGTTTCAGTTTGGCCATGGATCGTATTTTGAATATATTTGGCATTATGATGGTGGTTTTGAAAAGATTTCGCATGGGTGGCAGGTGGTTTGGTGTCAATCAATGGTGTGTTTACAATGTGGTTTTGACGGAAATAGCATTTTGTAGTTTTTGATGAAGAAATTCGTTTTGGAAGATTTTGCATTCACATTGCAGCCTGCAGTCTTACTTTGCTGTTTTTGGGCATGTCAACTTGCAGAATCAAGAGAGTTTTGGTTTCTTTTGCGATGTTTGTCCTCAAGTGAGGTGAAGTCTTGACAATGAAGAGAAAGTGACACAAGCAACACTTTAGATCTCTTTGCTTGTGTCGTGTGAGTGTGGTAAAAAAGGAAAAGAAGGGTTCATTTGATTCCACCTGTTGCGTTGATTTTGCACTGGTGGTGATTTGAACGATTTCGGACGACTTAGGTGCCTATCGCGTTGAGTATTGGGTTTGCCTTGGGGAAATTTCGAATTTGTCTTTTGTAAATTACTTTGTGTAACTTCACATTAGTACAGTCTGGAACTTATGTCCAAAAGCCGGAACTTTAATTTGAAGAGGTTTGAGACGTTGGCCTGAAGCTTAAAGATGAGTTGCCAGCCGAACTACAAGAAGAGGTGTGAAAATTAGGTTCCCGAGGTGTAGTTCTCTCCGGTGATGGTATTAGAGAGTGCTGACCTGGTGTTTCTTTTGTTTTGTTTGTTTTAGTCAGAAGACAGCCACTGTTTAGAAGTTTAGAGAAGTGTTTGAAAGGGGTCAGTTTAGACTCTAGTAGAGACTCAGTTTGCACTGCGTACTTTGTGTTTTGTCTCTGAAGAGACTTCCAGACTTCTGCGAGTCTAGAAGTGTTTCACTTAGTACATGTACCGTGTGACTTTGTTGGCTCAAGAGAGACGAGTGAAAAAAGGTCCGTAACTCTCTTACGTGGTTTTCACAAAAGTTGGCAACGGAGAAAAAAACACCTTTAATGTAATGAGTGCAAAACTTTTTATATCGAAGGACCGGAAGGTTTTGTTTGAAACGCAGCAAAGATTGCTGAAAAAAATTATGGGGCTTGTATGGCAAGAATCACGTTTTTGTGAAGGTGCGAACCAAATCGTTTGGATGCTTTGGGTGCTCTGACGAAGCATCGCGGCCAATGCTGAAAAACCAACAGGGTTTCGGTTGGGTTTGTCTTTTTTTGTGTTAGTTCTTTACTTTGCTTTTCCTGCCTCTTCCGTGCCTTCGAGTTATTGTGTTTTTACAATGTTTTTTTTGTTTGAGAAGACACCGGTGGTGCTGGCTGGTGAAAAACATAGGTTAGTGCTGGTTCAAGACGGATGCCGAAAACACACATTTTGCTTGCTTGGCCACGGTTGAAAAACACAATATGAACACCATTGGTCTTGAGAAAACATTTGCCGCTGAACACAATTTGGATGCGCAAAATGTGCCTGTGCCTAAATTTTTTTGGTTGGACAAGTAAAATAATATATATAAGGCGAGTCATGATGCGTGCACTACAAATCCACCTACCACACTTGCAGGCATTGAGCATGGAACACCAACACAAAAAGACCCACCCAAGCCACAAACACCATCCGCAAAAAAGTCTGAACAAACGATTGAAATGAATTGCATGGAATGCAAGGGCAACTCCAAGAAACGGAGCCCGATAGGACCGGATTAGGTTCAAACATATCTCTTAATAGGTTTGTGGAAAAGTTGTTAAACGTTTTGCAAAACCCATGCAGGACAGGCGCAGTGTTGTTTGTTTGCAAAACAAGGTCTACGAACATGATTCACATTTTGTTTGTTTTCTGTGACAGAGCTGGGCCCATCATGTTGTCATGATGGTTCCAACTTCTTTGCGATTGTTAGCAACGTTGGTCACAGCAGAGAAATTAGTTCAAAAATTGCTTACTGATTTCGAAGTTAAACACATTTGTCCGTTTCTTTGAACAAATTTTTATTTTATTTTTGAATCATCGCAAACTCGGGCACACTTTGAATTTTGAATTTTGGACGTGTTTTTTGTGGACAGTGGAATTTCCAATCAAGTTGCTGTCAGTTTGCAGTGTGGGCGATGCTTGCATCAGTAACGATCGAATTCTTTTCAATTTTGGTTGATGATCAAGTCCACTTTTTTTTCAAACCACTTCTTGAACTATTTCAAAAAAATTGGAAGCTGGTGTTTTGCTGCATTGCAAAATGTGACTAGGCATGTTTTCGTTCCATGTGAATTGAAACAGAGCTTGGAATTGCAGGACAAGGTAAAAACTCCATTGTTGAACTAGAACAACTCTTGAGAAGAACGCTTCCATGTTTAAAATCTTTAAAAGACTCAGGTGAAACTTCAATGGTGACTCAACTTTAAAAAACAAACGTGTCACGTATTGTTTCGACAAAAGGGTCATGTTTTTTTTTTCGATAAATCACCGTTTTCCACCAACCAACCTTTGCACCAAAGACATTGGACCCAGCCCGAAGATGTGAATCCAACACCGGTGACCCTTACACAGGCGTCAGGGAGGAAAAACGGCCACAAAGGACGAAAAAACATTTTTTTTTTTTTTGGGAGTCTTGATGGGGTACGAAAGCAGCAGATCTATCGTTGTCTATCTATCATTTATCAATCTACCTATATCCGACTGAGTATATATCTAATTCCACCTGTGACACCACCGTAAACATTGTGACAAATGTTTGATTTTGTGTCATTGGAATCTGAATGTCACATGAACTCACCAGTTTGAGGGTCCCTGCATCACAGGCCCATTTCTAGATTTTCCACCCCACCCTAGGATGTTTTTTTCTGCTCGACTTCTTTGCCTGGGTATTAGTAAGTATTTCTGCCCCCAAACTAGGATTCAATGAATGTGACAATCCTTAACCCTCGACGCTGAAGCTTTGGTTTCTTTCGGGTTGATCCTGATTATGCAAATCTGCCTGCAGGGAGATTATTTTGCGTGATGATTGAAAAGGTACATGTTCTTTTTCAGGCTGAAATTCTTGCCCGACCGAGTTTCTGGGCATAGGTTTTGGCATGTAACTTGTAGACTACATGTTGAGGCTTTATCACATCTTCATGCACCAGGCAGCTTTGCACCTACAGCCCGAGTGAGGAGCTGAGGAACTGTTACAAATTTTCACCAAGAATTGTTGCTGGTCACACAAGACTGTTGTTGAGCTTGTCATGTGTGTGTGCTTTTTTACATCAAGTGCTCAAGGCGATTTCTTGCTGTATTTGGCTGCCGTATTCGCTTGACTACGGAGTGTTCTGACAGGACTGACCTTGGAGGATGACATTTCAGTGGGGTGTGGCTGGAGCCGCATATCAGATTGAGGGCGCTCCAGATGCGGATGGCAAAGCACGATCGATCTGGGAGGATTTTTGTCAAATTCCTGGTGCTATAGAGGATGGCACATCCCCAGAGGTGGCATGTGACTTTTACCACAGGTATGAAGAAGACATTGAGCTGGCGCGAGCTGCTGGCTTCAAACATTTTCCCATGTCAATCTCCTGGCCACGAGTGATGCGAGATGATGGGCCCAATGAGGCTGGCATCGCCTTCTACTCCAAGGTCCTGGATACGCTTGAAAAGACCGGCTTGGAGCCTTGCGTGACACTCTACCACTGGGACCTGCCATCTTCCTTGCAGACGGCAGAGATGCCTGGGTGGATGAGCCCGAAGATCATCGACAAGTTCATGGCTTACGCCACGCTGTGTTTCGAACGTTTCGGAGGTAGGGTTCCCACGTGGATCACCTTCAATGAGCCTGCCGTGTTTGTCTTCGGAGGCTATCAGGGAGGCTGGAACGCTCCCGGTGTCAAGCAATCGATTGCTGAGGCTCTCGTAGCTGTGCGGCATGTGCTGCTCGCGCATGCAAAAGTTGTGGCACTCTACCGGTCCTGCTTCCAGAATGGCGACAAAGCAAAGAGAATAGGGATCACACTGAACACGCGACACTACAAGCCTGTGGATGCAAGTGATGCTGCTGCGAAAGGCGCTCACCAAATGTTGGAGGACCGCATAGCTTCTTGGTCTGACCCTGTAGTCTTCGGCGACTTTCCTGAGAGCTTCAAGACAACCCACAGAGGCAACACGGCCTTAGGCCTCAGCGAAGTTGAACAACAAGAACTACGAGGCTCCATCGACTTCCTAGGTATCAACTACTACACGACATCTGGCATCCAGGAGGACCTGGAAGGCTCCTTCAAGATAGTAGAGCTGGGCGAGGCTTCGGGTGCTTCCTGGTTGCGTTCCTATCCCTCTGGCCTTATTGAACTCTTGAGGTGGTTGTCAGGTCGCTATCCTGGCCTGGATGTTGTCATTACTGAAAATGGTTTCTGCACCCCTGCAAATGACCCAAATGCAGTTGATGATGACGTGCGTGTCAGATACTACCAGGACCACACAAACATTGTTAAACAAGCACTTGACGAAGGATTGCCTTTGAGGGGCTACTTCGCGTGGACTTTGCTGGACAACTTTGAGTGGGCAGGGGGCTACAAGGAAAGGTTTGGCATGGTGCACGTTGATTTCAATGACAAAGCGCTACCGCGCACCGTGAAGAGCTCCTACCGTTGGTGGCAGCATTTTGTGAGGCAATCTTAGGTTTCAAGGAACTTAACGGATACGGAGGACACGTGTTTTTTTTCGCATACAACGGCATCGGCCAACATGGCTTTTCCGAGACCATCAGCATTTGAAAAGAGTTGAAGGAATGCGGCACCTGAACCTGCAGCCTGGGCTTCACCCGCAGAATCCATCATCCATCCCACAACTGAACGAAAGCAGCCAAATCCGTCTTAAACCTGAAAAACACTGTTAAAAAAGAAACCTGAAACCTTGATCCATCTCAGTCCATGCAACTTTCTGTAACTTTCTTCCCCACGTTCACACTTTTCCACAACACTTCACCAACCCGAGGCAGAAGGCATCGGTGGCGCACGGAGCCACTTCCGGAGCTTCTGCGAGATGTCGAAGAAAAGATGACGATTTTTTCATGTTCGTTTGTTCGTGTGTTCGTTTTTTTCATATTCAAATTGAAATTCAATCATCCGCCGAGATATTGAGAGAGAATATTTTTGAGAACATCATTGAAAACTTATGTCTACATCTGTAGGACATGATGTCCTATAGAGGAACAATCTGTCGTTCGTGGGAGAGCTGGTATGATTGGGTATGAAATGATGTGAAACTAGGAGCACGGTCTCTAGAGTGATTGTTCCGGCTTATTCTGCTACAGTTTTTGAAAAACAGGCATTTCCCCTACAAGTCCCTACAAGAAACTACCGTTTTTGGGGGCTTTAGGAAATCTGAAACTACTTGGACCTGACAAGTTTTCATGCCCTCAACTACTAAGGGTCTTAAATACACCTTATGGGGTCCCAAAGACCCTGTACTGCCATGGTCAACTGCTACAAAGCCCCAGCACGTTGGTTTCAGCAAGGAAATTAGTTCAAACATTGCTTACTGATTGCGAAGTTGCACGGATTTGTCCGTTTCTTTGAACATCTTTGAACATTTGATGCTGTTACCACAATGACAAATCTTTTTGTTGAACAACGGCCTACCTCGATTTTTATCTTATTTTTGAATCATCGCAAACTCGGGGTGTTTTTTGTTGACTGTGGAATTTTCGATCAAGTTGCTGTCACTTTGCAGTGTGGGCGATGCTTGCATCAGTAACGATCGAATTCTTTTCACTTTTGGTTGATAGTTGATGATCAAGTCCACTTTTTTTTCAAACTACTTACAGTATTGAACTATTTCAAGAAGATTGGAAGCTGGTGTTTTTGTTGCATTCCAAACTTCAAATTATGGTGGCAAACACCGCACATAAACTGCCAAAAAACAACATCGTCAATCTCATTTTTGGCTGCTCGGTGCCGTTTTTGCCATGAAGAAGAAACTTAAAGCATCCAAGCCACCGGCCGGAGTAAAGGTGACTCGGGCTGGATTACCGTGACTTACTGGTTGGGTGGGGTGGGTGGGTTTGAGATGCAACGGTTGCATCTCAAAAGCTTTGCCAATGGTTTGTGAAAATAGACGTTTAGAAATTTTACAACGGCACTTTGAATCGAAAATAACTTGAGAGTCATTTTGAAAATTGACATCAGCAGGTATATAACTATATAACCAAAAGATGGCACTTACCGGGCGCATCTTTGTTGGCATTCCGCCTTCCGGGGGATTCCAGGAGTCCAGCTTTAAGTCTCGGCCGAATCGTTTTAGCATGATTTTCAGGATTCATTTTGCAAAGCTTGTAGCTCTCTCAAACGGCAGTGTAGTCTGGTTGGTGGTTTCAAATATTTTTTATTTTCATCCATACTTGGGGAAGATTCCCATTTTGACGAATGTTTTTCAAAGGGGTTGAAACCACCAACCAGTAGTCCATGTATATATTGTTGCAAGTTTCTCTTTGCACCATTCTGCATACATTCCTTTTGATGACCATCTTTGCCTGTTTCTTTGGAGGTGGGTGTGCTGGCTGGCAAGGTGAAGAACCTCTTACCAGAGGTTGGCAAACGTGGCCGCATGTCACATTCCAGACAGATGAATTACTTTCAAACAAATGTGAATTCTCTGGAGATGTTTTGAGCAAAAGGTGAAAGGCAATATGATATTTTATACGATGTACAGTACATGTATATTTTTTGTAAATATAGCTGATACATATATTTATATGTGTACTTTGTTCATAGGAAAAATGCTGGTACCCTTGGGATGGTACCCTAGCTGTTTAACCTGCCAAGGAGCCCTTTAAAAGAGGATATACCCAACAAATACAAATGATATAAGGTTTATATTATGGGGCTGATTATTTTTCGGGTACCACCCCAAGGGTACCAGCATTTTTCCTATGATTTGTATACATCATGATTTGACTTTCCAAATCTTCCCAATTTTCGAGATTTTGTGGGTTGGTTTTTGTGGATTTCTGGGGTGTTTCTGCCAGGCTTTGGATCTCAGTGCCTTGACAGCGAGCCCGGATGAGGTGCTGGGGTCGGATATGAAATACTGTATTGGCCAAGAATTCCAACCAGGTGGTTGGTTGGTTGGTTGGTTGGTTTAGGTTTGTGTTGGTTCTTTTTTGCTTGGATAAGTATCTGGAAATCTACCGGTTGCACGTCCAGGCAAATAAAAGGCACGGTATGTAATAAAGCCTTATCGAATCGAACCGCCATTGTTGAGGGACAGAATGGTGTACGACTTGGGGATGACAACAAACTCATACAAATTGCGGTAATTCCTGACACCATTCTTTCAAAAACATATCAGCTTCTCAACTGCCAGAATTTTCTCAGCCGCACATAGACAGGGTTTATGGGGTTACCCAGTTAAAGAAAACCATTTCCAATATGATTCGCGCTGGTTCACCCGAAATAATTCTGGACAAACAAGGTGGGCCCAAAACCCGACCATGTAGGCTGTTAGGCTATTTTTTTTGGGGGGCCTTATGTAAAACTCCATTTATAACGTGAACGTAGGGGCCCACCCTTGTTTGGGTTTGGCAGGATGACGATGGTCCACCGGAAGAGTTGACCACCACCACCGCCCCGGCCGGCGAAGCCGAAGCGGAAGCGGAAGCAGAGGCGAGGGAATAACGGAAATTGACGTATGTTTTTTTTTTTAGATTAAAATATGTAACAGTTTCTCAAGAGGTGTCTGTGTTTACAAAGGAGGTATATATCTGCCTGTTTTTTTTTCTAAATTTTGCGGGGAGAGTGTGTCTCACTGTGACCCAAAAAAAAAGTGCTCAAAAACAAGACGTTTGAGGAGTTTCGGAAGGTTTGGGAGAGTTTCATGTAGTTTTGTTGGGGATTTGGATCTTCTTCCCACAACAGTGTGGCAGTTTTGCCTTTGGATGGGTTGAGGCCTTCTTAGCCGAGAAGGTCATTCACTCAGGAAAAGGGGCGAAGGGGTGATTTTTTCAGATGTTTTGGTGGTTTCTCCTTGAAACTGAGGAGAAGGTCAAGAAAGGAAAGCAAAAAAAAGGCGATCATTTCAAGGGACAGCCGTGAGATGTGGCAAGATGGGATGTTGACCTCTGCTTGAGTTGGATTTCTTGATGGGAAAGTCATGCACCATCCACCGCTTCAGGATGGAATGGAAGGTATTGAAAAATGAACTGGAAGAGATCCACCAAGTCCGTGAAGAAAGCTAGGTTCTCATAGGTGATGAAATCGTACCTTCCTCAGTAGGGACTAGTGTAAATTTACATGGAATATGGAATATGGATAGGGCTCCGTCCGGCTTTTGAGGATTCTCATGTGGTTCCACAGTAGTAGTGATTTTTCAAGCATTTCTCATGATGCCCTCCAAGATACCCTGGGTGATGTGTTCACAAAAACGCCAGGCGAGACGCCGCAAGGCAAGGCTGTGAAGTACTTGTGGGAAGATCCTGAGAATCAGGCATTCAGAAGGGGGGGTTATTGGAAGGGGCCGCAAGTGGATTGGAACGGAGTGATATGGAGCTGGTTGTATCTAGATTGGGCAAGTGGATTGAAAGTACCAAGTCATGAGGTAAGTTGCGTAAGGACACACAGTCATAGTACGTATATTACGTAATCACATCATACATATATGATATATATATATACTATTAGGAGTTCATGAACAAAAATGCCACTTGTTTGTGCATGCTAACTGATGATAGCCTCCTTGGTCCTTGGCTCACAGGAACTGCTGGAAGTGCTTCAGGAGCAAACTGCCACAAAACGCAAGGCCAAAGCTGCTCGTGCCAGGTACCGACGTTGGTTTGGGGTTGGTTGCTGTGGGGACCCGTGGGTTGGGCTTTCAGTATTTCTACAAAAGGCAACCCTTTGTTTCTGGCACCAGATTTGCATGACCTTTTTTTAGCCAAATCTTCAAAAGGTTAATAGAGAAAGTTGCTAAGTTTCGCACATTTTCCTGGGGATGAAGACAGAATTGGAAGACAACTCAGGTTGAGCACATGTCATCCCCGCCAGGGTGGAGAAGGATGGCGTGACGCTTTTGGAAGGTGCACATGAGGACGGCATCTCCAAAACCATTGGGGTTGAAGCATGGAAGACACTCCATCTGCCAATACATCCAAGATTCGAAGGTGGCAGGTTCTCATCATTCCAAAAAAAACCTTGGGGAAACACACATGGAAGCCCTAGAAAACTGCGGGGGCATCCCTTCTGTTGGTGTCATTTGTCAATTTTCCAAGACTCCTTCTCAACTTGGATGAAGAAATCAAACATCTGTTGATACACCGCAGGAAGATGATGCACAGGAGGCTGTGCAGTTCCTTAGAGAGGACAGTTTGAAATTGATGAATTCACGAACTCTTCACAGCTTTTAGTGGGTTTCACTCAGTTTCAGTTTCTTTTTTTGCAAAAAAAGCTCCTGAACAAAAAAACCATTGAAAGCATGGAACTGTGCCAATCCAACTGGTAAAAAAAATCCAATGGAAGATGATGGGAGAGTTCCGTTTGATCCTCCCCTTTTTTTGTGTATTTGAAGGAGCTCTTTTTCCGGCGAAAACGTGGGGGCCGCTCAGCTTTTGGGAAAAAATTGCCAAGTCGCCAAAAACTGATGGACCTTGGAGGTGTCGGGGTTTCGGTTCGCTAAAGTGTGAGAGTGAAACGGCTTGGAATCTTTTGGTTTTCAGAGGTTGAGATTTCTTTTTCCGGTTTCAATCTGTTTCAAACTTTTGGTGTGAATTTTGTGATTCAGGTGTGATGGATTTTTTTCACAATGATGAGTTCACCCCCTTTTTTTCTCCGAGTTTTGTTCACCCCCGAAACTTGGAGCTTCAGAACAAGAAGTCGTCTTTTTTGGACTTACTGTGGCTTTATTGCAACTGGGATGCCGGAACCAACTGCTGAGTAGTTGGCAACGGCAGCATCTTTGAATGGCAACATCACCATCTTTGAAAAAGACTCTCAAAGACGACCAGGAAAGCGAAGCGTTCGAGATCGCTTTGATCGCAACGTGTTGTCTGCCCTGAGTGCGGGCTTCCAGAATCCGGGGCGCCATTTTCGGAGATTCCGTATGAGAGTCGAGGAAGAAACAGAGGTGTCTATATATACGTGTATATGAATATAATGTATATGATATCATCAGTTTGATGTCTTTATTTTTTGTGGCTTTAGTATGCAACTCTTGCAAAAAGTGCAGGATTTCATGATCGTTCATGAGAAAAGGTAGACAGAGAAAGATAAAATGCTTCGGTTTTTCAGCGGATGTCAGAAATGAACGGCAGAAGACTTATTGCTAGGTGATGAGTGAAAATCCCTCAGCTGATGGGTACTGTAGTTCATCCCATTATATCCCACTATTGACAGCGTTTCATACATCCTGATTCAAGAAGTTTGCTTTCTCAACAAATTTGTCGCTGCCTTCCTATATAATATATAAATATATATATATATATATCATATGTACACATGTCCCCTTGCCACCGTAATGGGCTTGAGGTGGTGCACGCCCGATGCACGTGATCAAACCGTCAAAGGGCAAGAAGCAGAAGGCCGAGGTGTGCCTGAATTGTTCAGTGCAAGGAGGTGCAAATTTGGTACTCCAAAAATTCTGAGAATAACGGGGGGGGGGGGGTAGTTGAGGGGGTAGTTTTGGGGGGGGTTCGGGTAGTTGCATACCCATGATGTATGGATGGTGGTTTCTCTATGTTTTTGTTACTTCCATGGATGATTCAGGCGGTACCAAGTGGAAGTGATTTTCAATGGTGGTAATTGTTTGACTGATGTTCTTGTAATTACTCATCACTTTTTGAGAAATGAGCTGATTGCAGGTGGCAACTACTATGACACGAAGTGGTAATGAACATGCGTTTGGACCTTCAAAGCATTCAAGCCTACATCTAGTCATTCATTGGTGATGTTGTTTGGTGTTTCTTTCAACTCTTCTGGTAAAAAATTCTGTGAACTGTATGTTCCTATGGAGAAAAAAATATTGAACTGAAGTAAACCTGAACCCGCCACCTTTCCAAGCATTAAGAATGCTGCGGCCAGGCCACATGATGATTCGAGCGTTTGATTCGTGGAAAAAACCGGAAGTGTTGGATTAGATTGGGGGAGCCGTCAGGGGTTGCATTCGGATGAGGCTTTTTTGCTGTAAACGAACATTTTAGACAAAAAATGAGTCTCAGGTCTTTGTAGGCTTTTGCGGCCATGATGTCAATTGATCTCATGAGAATTTTGGGCCTTGCATTGAGGGCTGAACATGCATGACAGCATGGAACCCATTATTCTTTGAGGATGGGGCTCAGGACGTGGGGTTTCAATGACATTTTTTCAAAGAAACCTGGTTTGTTTGACTCCAAAAATGACATAATTTCCCATATCAGGTCATTAAAAGTTGATCAAATCCATGGTCTCAAATTTTGAGCGGTAGCTGTATCTGCCACTGATGGGTTCTTTTAGGCTCCAGGTTCGGGCTTCAACAACACTCAGCGCCAAAACTCCCAGCGGCGCGGAGCGCGCAGAGCGGGGTTTTGGCGGAGCTTTTGCACGACCTTGAGCTCTTGAGCAAAAGTGGTGTGCTGAGAAGGGAAGAAATACCTATGGAAATATTTGCTTTTGCGATCATTTTTCAAACTGTTTGTAAGAGTTTGTCCTTGTTTTGGGGAATCTCCATGCTGAGTTTGGTCACTTCATTTTCTTTGACATCTTGAAGTTGAAAAAAAAATCAAGAAGATTTGTCAGGTTACGAAATCCTACAAGTCACCGAGGAACGACCAAAAAATCTTCCAGACATGATGAACACGCATTCGAAAGCATTTTGAGGCCCCACCCGATTGCCAGTCGCTGCCTGCCTGGCACCAAGTCGATAAAGCTCAATTTCCAACCTGCGAGTATCACACAATACTGTATGCCATCTATGGTTCCGAATCCAACACATCTATATCAATTCACCAATAATCTCTGAGTTGTTTTGAAAATAAGATGAATGGTGGCTCTGTGGTGGGGATTGTTGGCAGCAGGAATTGAAGTTATTTTAGTGTGATGGTAGGTCTCAAAAAAAAGTGAGTGAGTTTTTAATCCATACTTGATGGAATCTGGGAGAGCTTCTGACCGATTTCTTCCACTGTTTGTTCTTCATTGGTTCCTTCCCTCGCTAACAAACGTCAGGAATGCCTTCCGGTAATATAAATATAGCCATGAAAGTTACCCAGAAAATTTTGACAGTATTTGCCAGGAGCATTTGAGATTCTCCATTGGAAAATTGAAAGATTAGACTCTTCCCTGAGGGCATGGCGTGGCGTTTTCGGAGGGCGTTTCCGAGCCGGCCACTGGGGCGTTTGACGCGAGTGGATCAGGTTGTGCCTCGGTGAAACCCAGAAAAAGTGGGGACGGCTGACCAGTTGTTCGTAGTTCAGTGCGGTTAATAGCAGCGTTTTATGGCATCCCAGGTGGTGCAGGATTCTTTTTCCATTCACAGTAGAATAGTAGAAGTTATTGATTCCTTCAAAGCGAAGTACATCTTCAGATTGTCCATTTTTCTCGCAGATATGCTAGCTCAAACTGTACAGAGACCAATACGTCTTAGAACAGCCAATTGTAAGACATATCAGATACATCAGTTGTTTCCAGAAGCCATTTGAAATGGGACTCATTTTAAGACACCTGCAATCACGTGAGAATGTGTCTCTCAAAATCCGCGACCCCAAAAAATCATTAGTTTTGCAGGAAATCTACAATTGAATATAGCAGCTGTAGGTGTCCCGAGTTTTGACACACAGTGTCACACTAGACCTTGCAAGCTACACTTCCCCTAACCTAAGTCCATGCGAGATTTCCAGATTGTTTGCTTCGGGGATGATAGATGATCGTAGCAGGTGGGTCTATTTAGAACATCCCACACGGATGAAAGTTCAAGAAGTTTTTGAGGTTGATGAAGTACTATTCCAGGCATACATTTTGGATGCTTCCCGATTGGTGGAGGTTCGGGGTAGATTCGTAGATGTTCCCTTGGAAATAGCCACTTGTGGAAAGTCTCATTCTGATCTTTGGAGAACCGAATCCACTTCGACTCTCGCCTTGTCTTCCACTTCAGGCTAGATGTTCTCCAGTCCTCCGCTTTCGGGCTGCTGAATTGCAAGAGTTTTGGTCATGAGTGTTGGAAAGGAAGAGATTGTGTATACTATCATGTTCTAACTTACTCTGCTTAAATCCTTGCAGTGGAATGAATACTTGTTTGGGCGGAAAGCATTTTGAACACAGCTCAAATCAGAGTTCCCCAATTTTTGCACACTTTCTCGATTTAAGGATCCTCATTCATACGGCTTTCTGGGGATAGGTGGCCAATCACACGCAGAAAGCTAATGAACCACCAGTGTTTCATGGACTTTTGATGGGAAGAGGAGAAGTTTGGAAGATGAAAGTTTGGAAAGATAGAAAAAAACCTTGAGATCCTATTCCCCCCAACTATTCTTCCTCTTCTTGCACGAATTTCGGCTCCAGGAACTATTAAGAAACATTGAATCATTCAAACAAACCCAACTGGGGGTTTCTTGTTTTTTTTTTTCCGTTGTTCTTGTTCTTCCCTTTTTTTGTGGGGAAACTCCTCAGTTGTTTGGTTTTTTTCGGTACCTTGGAGGATTTACGTTGCCGGAATCCATCCCCCCAACCGAGGCCGGAAGCACCGTGAGCCGGACGCCGGAGGAGCTTCTGACGGAGCTGCGGCGGGTGCTTATCACGAAGGCGCTGGTTGAAGGGTTGAAAGATGTTACGACCTCAAGGTGAGAGAGGTTGGGGAGCTTACAAATCCCCCAAGCTATATATAACATAGCTTTATTTTGGCTGTTCATTTTTGTGGACCTTATTTTTTTTTCAAAAGAACTTTTTCTCGGGTGATTTTTCGTTTTTTTTGTGTGGGATTGGGGGATTTGTAAAGAAGGCTCGGGTGAGAAGACCAACTTGGGGTACGGTAGGTTTTCAGGATTTTTCCAGGTTGGCGAAATGTTTGCAACAATGTTGTGGTGCTAGGTGAAGCAACTTGGGGGTAGATTTTCCCGATATGGATCGAATTATTTGCAGAAGGGTGGGTTGTGTTCTGTCACACGAAAGGTTTCGCTAAAAGAAAATAGAGATGTTATTCTTTGGGAGACTGCCAAATCAAGCTGATTTCGTTGGGTTTGCGGGAGTACCCCCACAAAAAAGACATCGCTGAAACAGGTTCACAAGCAGCTTCGTAGGTTACATTTTGAGGGTGATGTATAGCTTAGCCTGACCACAAGGGGACATTCATCACAAACCTCGTTTGTGGGATTCTAGAGGAAAGAGCCCGTTTGAATGCTGAAGAGACAATTTCTTTTTACAGGTTGAAACAGGTGGTCACGACCAGGCAGGTATGGCTCACAATGGTTGACCGCAAAATGCATCAATGTAAGTTAGTGTGGATAGTGTGGATCGAATTCATTATATGATATATACACCAAGATTGTGGGGACCCAAAAGATTTTTAGAGTATATCAAGAATCTTTTGTGCCAGCAGTGAAATTGATGGCGCTCATCTCCACCGAAAAAAAACCCTGCACAGGGTGATAGCAGCATTGCCGGTGTCCAGCAGTTATCCAACGAGGTTGCTATGCTTCAGGGCGTTCGCGTTTCGGGTTATTTTGGATCATGTCGACTTGACCTCCACTTGAGCCATGAAAAAAGGTCCCCTGGTTGTTTAGGGTTTTTTGTTAGGGATTGAAAAACTAGATAGTTATCTGGGGGATTCTTTCATAAACCCATGAATCATTTGTAAGGATCCTCACATTAAACAACCACTTAGATTGGAAAGTAAGGCTCCCCGTTTGAAGGTGTGGCAAAAGGTGGTCCAAGGGTTGGCTGGCCAAGCCTTTTTCTTTTTTGGGTGGGGGATTCTGGAGTTGGATATATCTGCATAATTGGAGATGAGCACTTTCAGCACTTTCGTTTTTGGGACTTGTGAGTTGATGAGGGACTTATGAGTTGATGAGGGACTTGTGAGTTGCTGTTTTTTTTGGTAATCTGAGTATCCAAGTGGGGAGAACAGATTCGTGGCCAACAACAAAAATCCGCCGGACCATCATCCGGGTCCCCCGTGGCTGGTGTAGATTTCACCGTGCCCTGCCAGTGGTTTGCCCTTGCGGACAAAGACAGATCCAAAACGATCGGCTGGAGCCTGAGCTGGAGATGAGATGATGCTTTGAATGGCCAAAGAAACAAATGGAGAGATGTCCCACAGATTTTGATTCCAAAAAAGCCACATCTCTAATTGTGTTTAAACTTTTGGGTGTTTTTCATGATGTCTCACGGATAACATGATAACAGATGATAGGTCCTAGGTGGTGGCAACTCAAACATTTTTAGGAATTTTCACCCCTATCTACTTGGGGAAATGATCCAAATTTGAATAATATTTTTCAGATGGGTTGGTTCAACCACCAACTCATAAAATGAGCTTTTGGTGACCTTCATCAGCTGAAAAAAGGTGTCCATCGGACCGTGTGTTTTCCACTGAGGCTCCGATGAATTTCGTTTCTTGATGGATACGGTACGCTGACATGTTGCAATGGCAACTGCCGGTGTTTCTGAAAGAACTGATCTGGAGATCTTGAGGTTTTTGAAGTGGTTTTTTCGGGGCAAACTTTGGCAGACGTGAAATGGTCTAATCTTAAACCGAGCTGATCCACCTTTAATCCTTCAGTTTCGTTCCGCTTAGAAGTGATACGAAGTCATAAAACGAGACACGATGTTAGATCAATGCCTTTGAAACTCATTGGCGCCATTGCATTTGGATATGTTTTGGACACCTAGCAGTTGTCGACACATTCCACGAGAGCATTGTTGCTCCATCCGACAGCCGAAAATCCGGATACGGATAGGTCGGATAGGTCCTATGGTTTTATGGAATCTCATGGTCTCCAAAGGGGCGCGAACCGGATACGGTTCCCCATTGTTCCTACTTAAGGGTAAACTATTGGGATCCAGGCAGAAAGGGGTTGATATTGATCCCCTACATGGGAAATCAAATTCATTTGGAATCATCTCCCCCCAAAAAAAACCTCAAATTTTTGTTTCTGACCCCCAAAAATGAAACCCTACAAAACAAAAATTCGATTTCGCAATATGCTTCAAAACATTTTTGCAGCAGTTTTCTTAAAAGTCAGTTATCCTTAGTTGTAAATTGCAACCATCCACCCCAGCCATCCATCCATTTTTTGAGGCCCCAGCCATCCGGTCATCCAGCCATCCAGCCATCCGTGGGTGCCAGGTTGGCCTGTCGTTGCAGGACACCGAGTCTGGGGAGCTGAAGGGCCCTGAAGGGTTGAGGGTGGTGAACTTGGAGGGATCATCCCAGGAGAGACGTAAGTGGTGAATAACCATGGTTAGTTACTAAGTCCTGGGGTTGTGGGACCCCCTTCCAAAATGGCCTAACTAGGATGATCCTCCAAGAAGGGAAAAAGTTGGTGTTATGTGTTTTTTTTTCCACTGGTAAATGAATCCTTGTGTTTTAGTGAGCTTGCTTTTGAGTCAGATTGTGGCGGGTTGAGCTTTTTCTTTAACAGGGAGGGTTTTTGTGAGATTCTAACGAATATATTTTACTAAGCTTCTAAAAATTGCCACGAAAAATCCGTGGAGACCGCCAGACGTTTCGGTTGCATTTTTTGTAGACCCGAATGGTCACCAGAGAACTTCCTCTCACGCCAAGCTAGTAGAAAGAATGGAAGTTGGATGGCGGAGAGATGGTACTCGTAGGTTGGTATCTGACTGAGTATGGTTATTCAAACATATATATGATTTATGACAATAAATATTCTCCCTAGAAACAAACAGTTCGCACCCTGAAAATTAGGCCCGGCATCCCAAAAGGAAAACACTATATTCCAAACCATCCCATTTTTCAGGGTGCTATGGCTATGTTAGTTTTTGGGGGGTGTTTCTGACATGTTTTCTCACCAACTTTTTGCGGCGAAGTTTCTTGTGCCAAGGTCACAAGCTTTGTTCCAATATTTTGACCCGAAGAAGCGGGGGGAGATTTCATATAGTGCGGGGCCCCGGCATGGATTGATTGGTGAAAAGGGAGGGAATTGATTGAGGGTGAAACTTGGGAAGGTGATTTTTTTGGGTCAGTTGGTGAGTTGGGTTTTCAAAGATGCAGTAGCTGCAGGGTTGATGTTTTTTTCTTTGTTTGATTTTTTTGGATCGCCAAAGAATCGTGAACCATTTTTTTGAAATATTCATTTTAGGCATTTCATGAGGGAGCTACTGTTGATGGTTCAGAACTCCGGCGATCACCATTTGGGATGTATAACCGGATATACTACCAACCTCAACTGGTGATCGCCGGATTTCAGCCATCAACAGTATGATACAACAAGACAACCAATGTTTTGCTGCAAGTGAACGACTTGGAAGCATCATTTGACGGGATTTTCCGGTGAAAAAATCCGACCGATCCAGGTGACTTCACTCAAACTCTTCGTGGTGAGGTGCAGCTGGAAGTTGGTGTGATTTTTTCCAGCATGAAATGAAACCTTTCAGATTTCCCACACGAAATGCTGCTTAAAAGGCAGCATGGTTGATTTCGGAATCCTTGGGCCACCCGATGATTCCAACGAATTGTGGAAAGGTTGGATAATGAGTTGGATGATTCCAGATCATGCGGAGAAAGAGGAGTTGTTTGATTCCAAGCCATGAAATTCTATTCAAAAAACCGCAAGTTTGTTTTGTTTTGGGTGAAGTGAGGGCATAAGTTGGAATGGTTTACTCATAACTATACAGTATCCTTTATAGGGTCACATTGCTCCAAGCACCAGCTACGACGTCGATTCATGAATCTTGAACTTCCCAGAAGAGTCGATGGATGAATCTCTTTCAGGAAGAAAAAAACACTTCAGACTTCAGAATTTCCACTCCAAAAAAAAACAGGGCCGGAGGATCTAAAACGCCCAAGTCTAAGGTTTCTAAAGCTGCCCAAATCTTAGTTATGGTACGCTCCCCCCCAAAAGTTGGTCAATGGTAGCTTAGCTTCGAGTCCTTTGGCGTCCTCAGATGCCGGCCTTTGCCGCATCCTTGGCCTTCATGGATCAATACCGGGGTTCCCTGGTAGCTCAGGGTGGTGTGGTATAAACCTGGAGCCTATTATTGGAATGGGGTGATGATTGGGGGGGGGGTGGGGATTGGAGATGTAGGGTGCGAAATTATGATGCATCTTTTGTGATGAATTTGTTACCAAAGCAAGGATTTTCAAATTGGGAATAGATTCGCAAAAAGATGTGGATTTCGGTGTCTCAGCTAATATTCGTTGAAAAACATGTCACACAAATTAAATTCCCATTGTTGACAAAGTGATAAAGTAGATTTCACTAGGGTTGACAAATCGGAAGTGTACAAATGATTCAAGTCCTGATCCTGGCAGGAATTTTTTAGCTGGACAAATTCTCTGAATTATATTTTGGATGTTGCGTGATATCTAGGGTGAGGGCATAGACGGCATGGATCAAAATTAGTTGGTTCAAGAAATTTATTTTCACCCCTATTTGGGGAAGATTCCCATTTTGACAAATATTTTTCAGATGGGTTGAAACCAACAACCAGTTGATTATTTCCACAAAATTCGGCCCACGTTTGTGTTCCTTTCACAGAACCTTGAAACCTTGAGTGGCCATACTGTTCAAACATTGGCAAGTTTGCTGCTCCTCAACTTCCATGATAGAACTGTAGTGTATATATATATAATACCTTGTATTCCTTTGGCCTAAGAATAGCTCAGCTTGACTACATAAATGATAATAATAGTGACATGATGATAATGAGAATAATGATAATACTAATGATAATGATGATAATAATAAAATACTAATAATGATATTATCAATAATAACAATAGTGATAATCATCATCCTCATCATCCTCATCATCCCGCTGAGCTGAGTAAATGCAACTTACCTGCGTTGCAACTTGGGGGGGAAGTGGAGCTGCGTATCTTGAGGTCACTACCCCTCCAACATGTCCTCCTTGCGGAAGGTCTTGCCGCGCTTTGACCCTGAGGAGTTCGAACAGATCAAAATCTGTTCGTGGCCGTCGGTTTGTTGACTGAAGAGCTCGGGGGGTTCTTAAGCCTTTGGCTGGTTCTATCTATTAGGATCAGTTTTTTCAAGGAATAATTACTAGAGAATGAGTGCATGGGGGGAGGTTGCCCCCAATCCCAGGGGATACCCTCCTGGGAACTAACATATCCCCTACCAACACAATTTTAAAGATGATGTTCCTTTTCCTCAGGTGGGATATGCTAGTTCCCTGGAGGGTATATTGGGAAAGTTTTCCATGTGCCCTCAGCTTCTGCTTTTTTTTGGCAACTTAAGAATGCATGGTAGCTTTGAAAAAAACATTGTATCTACTTCAAGCCATTGGAATGAGCCCATTCCTGGGAAATTTGCTGCCAGCAACTGTGACATTGGGCTTTTGTTTCCTTTCAAAGCGCCCCGCTTTGCAGTTTTTCGGTCGAGCAGTGAGCGATTTTGGATTGGAGTTTTTATGTTGATGTATGTTGATGCATGGTATACCCCCTAGGGAACTAACATATCCCACCTTGGAAAGAGGAAAATCATCTTCAAATACGCCTTATCAGGGGATATGTTAATTCCCTGGAGGGTATATGGTGTTGTCATTTTGTGACAGCTGATGTAGGCAGTGAAATGAGCGATACCTGTACAGAGATGTACGGTATCAATACAACCAACAAAGTTCGAGATATCTACGGCATTGTATTGAATCTGCAACAAAAAGTGTTTACACATTCTCCGAGTACATTTGTACATTATCAACATTGCTCCCAATATCCTTTTTCCAACGCGTGAAAGATACGCGTTGTTCCCTTCCGCAGGAAACAGAGGAATGGTTAGAATCCCTGGAGGCTTTGTTAAGCACGCATGGTGCAGAGCTTATCGGACACCACGCCGAGCTTTTGTCTGAACACCATGTGCTGCAATTTTGCCAGTCCATTTTTGAGGAAGTGCGTTTCACATCAGTCACCTTTGTGGACTGCCAAGTTCACCTTGTACACCCCCTGAAAATGAACGGCTGCAACATGAAAAAATCACCCAAAAAAGCAATCCGGAAAATCATCTTCCAACCATCCACCTCCATGTTTTTGGGTGAACCAAGCCCCCAATTGGTCCAGGGTGTTTCTCCAGGATTCCATATCAACCTCCGCCTTGAAAAAAGTTAGGCCCCACAAGGGCGCGCTTTTTGCTTCACGAGTTGGGCGATGAGGTGGCCAGTCCCAGGGAGATACCCTCCAGGAAACTACTCACATATCCCACCAAACGGGTGATATCCCATCTTCAAACATGCCTGAAAAAAGGCTGATATGTTAGTTTCTCTGGAGAGTTTTACCTCTTGCCAAATGGGTTGTGGTGTTTTTTTCCAATTGAAAAATGGTTTAGCCTTTTTGGCGGGGAATGTAGCTGTGTAGCTGGTTAGTGACTTTTGTTTTGTTGTTTCGTATAGGTGTTTCTTCCATGACCGAACGAGAGGAAAATGACAGCTCATTGGCATTTCAATCCATGCTTTACTTGTGATTCTCATCCTAAAACCATTGGAACCCCAGATATCCATAGATATCCAAGGTCATCCCCTTCAAAAAAGAACATGGGACAGTGAAAAAGGGACGGTATGACATGCTGTACTCATTTTTGAGGCGGTATCAAAAAAGGGATTTCAGATGGCATCCATGGTATTTTTTGTTTGGAAATGGCTGGTAGGCATCTTGGAAGTCAGCATTGTTCATCATATTTATCAAAGTTTTGGAGGGGTTCTTAAACACCGTAACTTTTTGTTTTTGAAGGCTCAAAAGCTAAGTTCAGGTCTACATGTGGGGCGAGGGGTGAGCTTGCACCCCATTTAGTTCACCCGGGTGAACGGGAGTGATTTTGTGAGCGGTGCCAATGGCAACCATGGCTTTGCTTGGTCTCTTGGTGAAATGGGGGGTTTCCTAAAATGGTGGTACCCAACAACCATGGGTTTTCCTAAAAATGAACATTTTGGGGTGTTTTGGGGGTACCACCATTTGAGGAAACACCCAAATGGTGAGATTGACTCTTAAATTGAATCAGTCATGTTCGTACTACCCAACCTTGACATCTCACAGTTGCTGTTTCTGCGATTGTTTTTCGCTTCAAAAAGATCTCTATACATAAATGTATACATAAATAGCAAACTAGATATAGTTATATTCATAATCATATCTGTCTATACATAAGTACACGAATCAATCCGATGAACTCCTACCCGGCCTTGAGTGGTGATTTTGTCATTCTCTGCTCCGTCTGGTTCCGTTGGTATCACCGCACTGGGAATCTAACCTGACACGTCTTTGTTCCATCAGGGTGGCAAGTGATTCGTGATTCGTCAGGGTGAAGATGTTTTCTCCACCAAAAAAAAACTCAACACAAAGAAAAAAAACAACCCCCGTGGTTTTCTTTTCGAATTCTTGGAATTTTTGGCTCTGACAAAAAAAAGCCTTTCAGATACATTTTTTTTTTTGGGGGGGAGGGGAAACACGGTGTAGACAAAAAAAGGGGGGACCAAAAAAACGACGACGATTTTTGAGAAATTTCGGTCCACCAACCCAACAGAGGCGTTCTGTTGACCTTCGGATGGAAGGATGCCCTTGGTGCCTGGGTGAGCTTGAGTGATTTACAAGGTGCCGAACGGCCGTTCGGGGCCAACCTTCGGGGCAGGATGCTGGCTCGTGGCCAGTTGAAGGTTTGGGGTTGGGATTCCCGAAGCACAAAATGGAGAAATTCTGGTGGGTGACGAGCCAGCATCCTGGGTGAGGGGTAGTTCCATTTTTTTTTCTTTTTTGAGGCATTTCGAGTCGGTAGCGACGCTGCCAATTGGCAGGGGTAGTTCCAAGGTATACCTACGAATCCATGATCTAATGAACGCGGCGTTTCAGGGGTTCTGTTGATGGACAAAATCCTGCACCACCTGGGATGCCTGGGATGTATAAAACCTTGTAAATAATGGGATAAACTACCAACCTGAACTGGTGAGTTTACCGGATTTCTGGTTGCCATCAACAGTATTAGGTCTTTCTTTCGGTGAAGCAAAAAGACATGCAGGGCTTTCTGGCTGAAAACTTCCTTCCCTTGGCTTTCAATTTTGCAACATTTTTTCAGGCGACTTGTCTCCAGATTCCCACCATGAACATCACAAACCGTCACTTGTGGATTCCGGATCCCGGTCGTTTTTTTTTTGGGAGTTTGTTAAAGATTAGAGATTTTTTTGGTAGAGACCTTTTCTCTTGAAGGGGCCCAGTTTAGTTGGATGATATTCTTTTAATTGTTTGACGTCGGAGATGATTTTGAGGTTCCATGCCATTTCAGTCTTTTGAAGTGCGTTTTTTGAAGATGCCAACCGAAGGTTATCCAAAAACCATCCCTTTTAAACGGTGTTCGGAGTCATCATCAACTTCCCACCGATGGGTTTTTTGTAAAACCAGATATATCCCAAACATCCCATTTTGTTTTGGTGGATCCTTTTTTTTTTGGAAACCTTTGGAACACCATTTGAGGGCTTCAAAAGGTGAACCTTCTTTTGTTGAGGGGTGACCCTACCTGAGGCCACCAGCCGATGTGATAGAAGCCGCCGAGTTTTTACAGCAGCACGCGCACGAACTGGAGAACAGCCACTTTGGACGAGAGGGGAGTTTTTTTTTTTCGCTTTTTCAATAGGTTAGTTGAGTTGACCAGATAGGATTGAATCTCTACAAATATGGTTGAAGCTCTATACAAATCTGGTTGAGCTCTACAAATGTGGTTGAATCTCCATACAGATTAGAAGTCTAATTTTTATGATAGTTATCCTCCAGATGATTGAATCTCTATACAGATGATCTATCTAATTTGAATCTCTATACAGATGATTGAATCCTCCACAAAGAGTTGTTGGATAGGATAAGATAGGATTCATTGAATCCGTAGCTGGGACCTTCGTCGGGCCTTGACCTCGTAGAAGTGAAAAAAATGCCGCTCAAGCTTGAGCCCCGAAAAACTGCGAAAGAAACCTTGGGCAGGTCGGAAACCAGACATTTTTTCATAAACCTTATTAAACTCAGGTTTTTTTTTGATGTCTTTTGGATTTTTGGAGAGGCAGTGGCACCCAGCCACGTTTTTTATATCATATGATTCATAATCCCACAGAAATTTTGAAAAATGGGACTTTTCTTTGTACATTTGGCAAACACCATCTCCAAGTTGTATCCTTAACAGAAAATGTTCCCCTTGCAAATGGCCTTGATCGCCTTTTTCAAACCGCTCTGGAAAAGGTTCGTTTGGTAGGCACCAGAAACATCCCTGAAACGCTCGCACCAGAAAAAGATAGCATCCCCCCAAAAAGGAAGGGATACGTAGTCCAGTCCAACCCATGAATATTCAGGTGCCTGGAAGGTATCTTTGTTTCTGGGGAAGTTATATTTTTGAACATTTCGAAGATATCTACCTCAGCTAGGCGGTGGTTTCAAACATGTTTTGTCTTCACCCCGATCCCTGGGGAAATGATCCAATTTGACGATCCTATTTGTTTACCACCACTTGAAACCACCAAGTAACTAGTTCGGTTTTGCTGGAGAAATCCTAAGGTCAAGTAAATCTGTCGACGCTTTTCCTATTGGATCGCACTGATCCCAATGATCCCAACCAACCGGTGGGACCGTCAGAGGTGCCATTGGTCAGTGGAGTGGTGAGAGTTTGGGAGTCAGTTTGGCTGGCCGAAAGCTAAAAAAAAACAGATCTCCTTGATGGTTGAACTTGCATTTTGCATTTTTTGAAAGTTGGGATTTCCTAGATATCCTAGATATGAAATGGGCTAGTTTCAACAGAAATTGTTCTCATGAATTTCCTTTTCGGTCACGCCAAAGCGGGTTCAGCTAAAAACCAACGGATGCACTCCGGGAAAACTAACGGCTGGACCCCAAAAATGATGGAAATTCCAAAGGAATCTCCTTTTCCAGGGGTTAGAAAAAACATCAGGTGCCAAAAAATGCTGTTTTTTTGGTAGTTCGGTGTATTTTTTTTTTTCGGATTCCCAGTTTCGAATCTTCGAACTCCTCCACAATTTGCCGCAGGAAGATTTGGGCATGGTGGAGAAACAATCTGGCAGTAAAGGACGGAAGTTGCTGGAGAAGGCTCGGGATCCCGGGGAGCTTTTGTTGCGGCGCCCCAACAAAAAGCGACCCAAACTTACTTCATTCCCAAAAAAACGACCCAAATATCCCAGTTGAGCAACTGTACAACAAAAAAGGGGGGGGGGGTGCCATTTCCAAAACCACAGTTGTTATTTTTTAGATTACATAACGGGATGATTAGACAAAAAACACCTATTGATTTGGTTCATCTTTGAACATTTGGAAGTTCCATCAGTTCTTCCGTAAGATCCAATGTCAGTCAGTCCATTGGAAATACCCACCGACCGAGGTCGAGAAAACTGATGGATTTTTTTTCACCTGAGATTCGTATGGAAAAAACTCTCCTGCCTTTGAAATATTCGGATCAAAAAAACATATCAACACCTCAACCTAAGTGCAAACAGAAACCTGGATTTTTGTTTTTTCATCATCAACAGTTAATGTATACTTCATATTCACTTCCCCTTGTTTCTTTTTTTTCTAGTTGGGTGAACCCCCTAGCAGGCCTGCGCGGGCATCTCTAAATTTTTCGAATCCCTTCCTTTTTCGACGGGTCTTGGATGGGTGAGATTTTCAGGCGTATCAGATGGCGCGACGCATCCGAAGTCATGAAGGCAATGTGGTGGCCAGTGTGCCTTGGCATCCGAGGTTGGGACCCTTTTCGAGCTTGGTACTTGGAGGATCATCCCAGGACTTGGATACGTTGTTAGTAATTCACCCCCATTTTTATAAGCCATACTGTTGGATTTATCAGGCTCTGTTGATCACCAATGGGCTCAGTGGGCTCGTGGTTGGGAGCATTCTTTGGATTCACATGTTGCTTCACAGCCTTCTGGCTCTCTTCATGCTGGTCAGAAAGGTCGCCTTCAGCGCTCTTCACCTGTTTGGCGTGCTGCTCAAGCACCTTTGGCTCGTCCCAGTCGGGCCGGGGAAGTGGAGTTACGTAATGATCTGATTGGCAATGATGTCAAAAGATGGTTTAAACAGCTACGACGACTTCAAAGTTTCGTAGCTGCTGCCTATCAGAATAAACAACATGACTCGGCCATCACGTATCGAGTTGAATTGTGGTCGGCGATTCTTCAATCTCCGGGGTTTGATGGTGGTTTCCGTCACTTTTGGCGTTGTCATCGTGGGGTTACGCTGGCTGAAACCCCTTCTTACCTGCCTTCGGCACCGCCGTGTTACCCAGTTGCTTTGGCCATTTTTCATGCCTTCAAGGCTTGTTTTGAACAGTTTGAGTCATGGCACCTTAGGCAACGTGGATTTCTTTTGAAAGCCAAGTATGATCGCAATCATGCTGCCATCTTTCATGATCTTAGGCCACCCAAAAAGCCTTTATTGGACTTGTTGGAATTGCATCATGAGCGTTGGTCGATTGATGACCTCCCTGTTCAATTGCTTATTGACGATGATCAACCCGATATCTGTGTGATCACTCCCTTTCCTGAGGGGTATTCCGCTTCCCTATCTCAGAGCCAAACACTCTCATCCCCTGATGTGATACATGCCGAATTGCTGAATTACTGGAAGCAGACCTGGTGTTCGATGGCTGAGGTGGATTCCTCAGTCTGGGTCAGGATTGTGGGTTTTTTCCAGGCCTTTGTTCCTAACCTGGTGCTTTCAGTGCCACCACTTACCATTTCGATGTGGAAAAGGTGCCTTACAAGGTTTAAGCAATCGGCAGCTCGGGGTGTTGATGGCATTGCTCATGTTGACCTTTTGGCCTTACCTGATTGTTGGACTTCACAGCTCCTCACTCTCTTGAATCGAATCGAGGCTGGGGAATCGACGTGGCCCACCTCCATCCTTTATGGGGTGGTCAACTTGTTGGCCAAAGATGAGGATTCCAAGACAATCCCTCGTTTCAGACCGGTGGTGGTTTTCTCTATCATCTATCGTGCTTGGGCCAGCCTCAGGGCCAGGCAGCTCTTGCATCAACTTAGGCATTTCTTGGATTGCGATGCCTTTGGTTTTGTCCCTGGTTGCGAGCCATCACAGCTTTGGCTAGTTCTTCAAAGTGAGATTGAGGTTGCACTTCAACAGAACTCAGCTTTGACAGGGCTCTCGGTGGATTTGGTTCGTGCTTTCAACTTTATCCCTCGTCAGCATTCCTTCGTTTTGGCCGAACATCTTGGAGTGCCCCAGACCGTGTTGAAACCATGGCAGTCATTTCTTCATGGCTGCACTCGTGCTTTTCGGATCCATGAATGCCTCAGTGAATGCGCAGTTTCGAACTGTGGTATGCCAGAAGGTGACGCGTTATCGGTGTACGCAATGGTACAACTCAACTTTGTTTGGCACTTGTACATGCGGCAGTTTGCCCCCTCTGTACGGTCCCTCAGCTTTGTTGACAACCTTTCTTTGATTTCATCAAGTCCTGCGGAATTGGCCTTGGGATACTCGACCCTTTGTTCGTTCTTTTCATTGTGGAACCTTCAGGTTGATCTTGACAAATCATACTGTTGGTCACTTCAGGCTGTTGATAGATCAGCTCTTGATCGCTTCCCTATGAAATCGGTTCTGTCAGCCCATGAACTTGGAGGTTGCCTTTCTTTCAGTAAGAAGATTAACCATGGTCTCGGTGAGCGGTTGATCTCTACCTTGCGTACTCGGGCTATGCGCCATCTTGGCCTTAATCGTGCTGGGGTTAATCCCCTGTTGCGACTTTCGTTGAGCCAGTTTCCCACGGCCGATCCTGGATTTTGGCTGGTGCGAAACACTGTTTTCTCCTTCAGACGGCTCCTACGGAAAGAACCCCTATTGTATCAGCAGTGGGCATCCTTCCATAGGAATTATGATGGTACGTTGTTTGCCGGTCCTTGTACCCGACTTATGATCCAATTTGGTCTGTCAATCCCCCTTGGATTTGTGATCATGATGGATGTGTCTTGGACTTTCTGGCACTTCCTGACTCCGTCCTGGAGGATTTGCTCTTCGATGGTTGGCTTCAACATGTCGCTTCTCTGACTTCTGCTCGCCAAACCATGGCTGATTTGAAAGGTTTGGACTGCTTTCTCGCTCGTCGCCTTCGCAAATCTCTGGACGCCAAGCAAATGTCCTTGTTAGCGGCGCTTCAATCAGGAGCTTTCATGGCTTCTTCCAATCATGCGAAGTTTGACAAAACTAAGCAAGCACATTGTTCTTTGTGTAACGTTGCCGACACCCAGTGTCATTGGTTGACTTGTCCCAGATTTGCTGCCATCCGGGCTGCTATCCCGGCATGGCCTTGAGGGCATGAATTGGATGATGGCGTTGCTTTTGCGTGTCACTTGCTTCCGTCCCGTCTTCCTGCCCTCTCCCGGTTCAAACACTTGCTCCTTCGCATTCCTGGTGAGCTGGGTCAATTTGAGTCGTTTCCCTCAGATGGTTTCTCGCTGCAACATGTGTTCTCGGATGGTACCAGATACACTGCACCTGATACCAATGTTGGATTTGCCGGATGGGCTGTTGTTAATGCCCCTACGGAGGCTATCATTGCCAGAGGACACCTTTCCGGATTGGCACAGAGTAGTGATCGGGCTGAACTTGCGGGAGCAGTTGCTTCCCTTCTTTGGCAGCAACGGACAAGGTGCAATATGTGCTTGTGGTTGGATAACAAATTTGTGGTGGACAACATGGAAGTTCTTCGTAGAACAATGGACATTCCACTGCATTGGGAACATTCTGACCTTTGGCAATCCGCTTTGGAGTGTTTAGCTTCCATCGACGACTTGGAACTTTACATTCGATGGGGACCTTCACATTTGGATGAAACCAAACTTGAGTGTCCTTTTGAAGACTGGTACAAGAAGTGGAACGATCGGGTTGACGAAGTGGCTGGCCTTCATAATCTGAGTCGTAGTACTGAGTTTCAGGATGCTTTCAACAGTTTGGTTGACAATACACGGATCCGATGGGAGAAGTTGACGAAATTTCGCACGTTTTTCTTCCAGGTGGCTGCTTTTAAGCCCCAGGAGGATGATACTTTGATTCCACAGGACGAAGTGGATGGTGAGGCTTTTTTAGATGATGATATTGATCGGGTGTCTTTTTGCATGGTGTACACTTCTTCCACCCTTGATCATATCTTTGACGGGGATTTTAGATGTAAAAACCAACCCCCAGAATTTGCAGTTTCATTTTGTCGATGGCTGTCTTCTTTCGATTGCCCGAATGCTCCGTTGTACAGACTTTCATATTTGGAGCTCACTATGGCAATGGCGGTCATTGCAAGAGAGAAATTCCCATTTCCGGTAACGCGTAAGGGTGCAATGGATACCCTTGCCTTTTGGACTCTCGCTTTACCAGACCAACCTTTGTGTTTCTCTACCGTTGTGTTAGGGATGTGATGAAGTGTTTGGTTCGATTTTTTGGTTGGCATGATATTGTTTTCTTTCAAAGCACAAAGGTCTCCTTGGGAATTCATACGTCATGTGACGGAATTTTTGCTAAGTTGCCAAACACCATTGTTCAGCAGGTGCGGCAGCTTACCCGTGAATTCTTTAGCAACCATCCTTACAGGAAGGTCTGCGATTTGGGAAGGCCATTGCCTGCATGAGTTTGACCAAGACAGTGTTGCGCCGCACTGCATTGCTGCCGTGCGTGCACCACTCAGAATCGTCCGCGGTATAAGCCATACTGTTAGGCCATTTAGGAAGGGGAACGTTGCCCTACTTAGGGGACTTATTAACCATGGTTATTAACCACTTACTAAATGGGATGATCCTCCAAGTAAGGTCCAGGTGATCTTCCGTAGGGTTATTTGTTGCAGTTCTTAAGTATCGGTGATTTTGACGCCCCCCCCAGTTTTTGCAAGCCATTGTTTCTGATGCCTGTGAACCCCAACCAGTATAGCCATGGAAAATCCCCATCTTGATGGTTTCCTTATCATTAAATATGGATCAACCTAGTGGATCTTCCATGGTTATGTTAGTTTACCGGAGTGTGGATGATGAGGTCCAGGTGTTGCTTGGTAGGGGGGGATTACCTTTCATTTGGATCTTAATGATATCTATGGAGTTTTTATTTGCCTCCGGGGAACAAGTAAGGTTGAAGCTAGGTGTGTTTCTGATATGTTTTCGAAAGGTTAGTTGAACGGAATTTCTAAAAAATAGACTCCCTGAAACTAACATTTCGCCCCAAAAAAGGGATGGTTGGAGAGGCCTATTTTCAGGGGCGAACTGTTAGTTGCAGAGAGGGGTATCTTTAATGGAGCTGTGTCTCAAAGATGAAACAATGACATTGACATGACGGAAACTTGGACCCGTTGGCCTCCCTGGCTGGGTCCTGATCCATGGCCTGCAAGGCCACCGAGAGAAATCCCTCCGAAAATGAATGAATGCCGACACCCCAAAAAATATCATATCTTTTTGAAAGGAAAATAAGTGCAATTTGCAAAGCCACGGATTTTTCGGGGAGCCCCATGTTAAATTTCCCCATCTTCTGAGCCTTTCTTTCGCACCCACGGAAAAAACACCAAACGGCACATCGGCACGCACTCAGGCGGTGGAAATCTTCAGTCCCGACAACTGCTTTACGAAGTTGCTGTACTTGCTCTATAGAGCCTTTGACATTGGCGTTTTTTTTGGGGGTTTCAAGTTGGCTTCTTTAGGGTATTATAACTTATAACCCACAAATACCCACAAAAGAAAGGGTTAAAAAATATAGGGACTTCCCATAGTACGTTGGTACGGGTATATACATCCAACTTTCTTTCTGGGGGGTTGTTTGTTGGTTCATTGATCGATTTGCAATTTTTGATCTTGTTTGGAAAATGGAAATGTTTGTTTTACTCATGTATATTCACTCAGCATAGATCATAGATCAACAAAAGCAAAAGAACTGCAATGTATCTTGTGCCGTATACCTTCAAATCAGGTGGGTGAATTTCAATTTTGCAGTTTTGTCCCGATTTTTTTTTTCGGAAACTATCCGCCACAGATGGTACCAAGCCGGGTCAAAATATTGGTTTCCACCAGGGGCCCTGGCGGCTTTGATTTTTCGGGACAAATCTACGGGCCTCTGAATTTCAAGAAATCCTACCAACTTCAACTGGTGAACACCGGATAAACTACTACCAACCTCAACTGGTTTTTGTCGGATTTCTGAAACCTTGAAAATTTTCGGGCTCCCCTCCGGTTCCAGCTCGGTGCGGACCGAAATCGTCACGAGGATTTCGCGATGAGGATGACTTCCCATATTTGCCTCGAAAACTGGGACATTGCACCTTGGATGTTAGATCTCAGGCTTTCATATACCTTCCCTACCCTACAAAAGGTAGTTTGCTAATATGGGGGATGGATAAATCTTACATAACTTGGATTCTCCAAGGTGGTGCGGTTGTCACAAAGTACCCTTAAAACGGCTCAGGTGACGTCTTCCGCTTTGATGTGGGTACCCTGTCCAATGGCATTTGGTAATCGAAGTTGACGAAAAAAAGTGGCGGCCGTTTGCATGGAAAGGGTAGCTGGATGTCAGATAGCAGCTGGGGATTGTGCGAAAAAAACTGATTGATATTCAGATCTAGATCTTCTTGCTAGTTTCGAAGATCAGAAGTGTTTCTGAAGGATGCGATTTTTGGTCCATGGTGGAAGTATCTCTAGGGACGTAGGTGTTAGGAAGTAGACTTGCCTTTCAGGAGTAGCATCAGGTAGGAGCAAAGGCCATCTAGCACACAGTCCCAATGATGGTCGTGTTTTCCCTATTGTTTGAAAGAGATACACATGCATTACAGTCGGTAAATGATTGTTTCCACTGTGTGATTTCCACTGTATTCAAATTCCTGGTCTACTTCAATAAAGTTTCTTAGGGATTGTCACTGGATTACATGATGACTGAAATAGCCTCAGCCACCAAACGAGCGCCACTGAAAACATACCCCTTCTTCAAAAGTATCCCTCTCTTGAAACAGGAAACTGTTTTTTTTCCCCAGACTGCTAATGGGGTCTCAGCCAATCAATGCTGAGCTTATTCTTTCTGGGCACTGAATTGTTCAACTTCCGCTCACCATTTCCTACCATCCTACGCCACAGGCGGTCCGTCGTGGCGTAAACATTTCAGCATCGATCACCACTCCTATGTGCCGCCCCAGCCGATTGGGACACATGGGGCACGGACAGATGAGCAGCTGATGATAGCATCCTGATTTTAAAAGTAATGGAATGGGGGCAATGTTACCTGTCTACAGTCGCCTTTTTTTTCCCTTTTGTTGGCTAAGGCTAAGAGTAGCACCAACAAAAATAAGAGGTTAAGATGATTTTCCGGATTTTTTTGGAAGGTTTTGCGAGTTTCAGGCAGTTTTTTCTTGGGGGAGATGCTGGAATTTGTAAGCTCCCTGCACCGCGTTTTTGGCTCAGAGTTGTCAGATGTCCCTGGCTGTTGAGGGTATATGTCGGGGATGAAAACCTACCCAGGTTGTGGGGATTATAAATAAACCATTATAAGGCTCCCTATTAAATAACCAGTAAAATGGAAGGTAGGAGGGTTTGTTCGTGGCTCAGATGGATGCTTTTTGAACTTGAGAGCACTTCAAAGACTAGACCACCACATCACTTCGATCTTTGGTGACACATCACTCCAAGTTCTGCTAGTTTCAATCTCCAAGTGGCAAGTGGTGGTTTACCAGAGATTCTTGTATGTTCACCCTTGGGGCAGATTTCTTATGGACAAATACTCCAAACTTGTGAAGATCATAATGCCGCCGCTATGCTATGCGGTGGAAGCGGGTAGGGCGCAGATGGGCAGGCAGGGCCAGTTGAAAAGTTGCGACTTGCATCTTCGTTAGGCCTCGTCAGATGCACAAAAAACCCAAGAGGGCAAAATGTCAGCAAAAATCACCCGCTTCATCAACCACTTCATGAAATGTTGATGTCATTTCTGCCTTGGGAGATTCTTCAAGAAAAAAATCTACAGTAGTTGGTGGCAAACTTCACGGTATTTTTTGATGTTGGGAAATTTTTTCAGCCCCAATTTTCCACGGGTTTTTTTCGCCGTCCTTACGCCGTCCATCATTTTTTTGAAACCACCAAAGGCTTCCTGGCAAATGGCAAGGTGAGGGCATCAGAGCCGGATAAGGTGAGGGTTGGTTGGTTTGTTAGGTCCGGTTTTTCGTTGCATGAAGGGAAGGGAAAGGTACCCAAAACGGTGGGTCTTCCTTCAAATCATGGGCCAGGGGTGGAAATCCCCAACTGGAAGGGACCGAAATAGGTTGTTACAATTTTCGGACCTCAAAATTGTGGAATCCATGAGAAATTTCGGGGCAACTGTTTGTTTTGCGGAGGATTTATTTCCATAACATTTTCTGAAAGACTGTGTACCCTGTCCATTCTATGCATTTCCTTTTTTTTTGCCACCTAGGACCTAAGTTATGTATTTGTGAGAAAGCATGGACCCTTTTTGGAGGAGCTGCTGCGCTTGTTCCGTTCCAATTGGCGCGAAGCCCTGCGACGATTGAAGGAGCCGAAGGGCCAAATTTCTCACAGATTTACACTCCCTAAAACTAACAGTTCACCCCTGAAAAATCCGCCATCCCAAAAGGAACGGAGTGTTCCAACCATCCATTTTCAGGTGCGAAATGTTAGTTTCAGGGAGGGTATGTAGGTGATGATGAAATCGCTGATGTACCCAGATCCATGTTAGGGATCGGAAATTCGACATGTGACATTTTGGGAGACAAAACTGGGAACAGAAAGCTGTGTTTCTGTGGGCAAAATATGTGAAACAACAACAACAACAACAACAACAACAACAACAACAACAACAACAAGAAG